>JAFBJQ010003072.1:63074-82089 GCA_016785345.1 Trinectes maculatus
AGCAGAGACACACACTCACTGTCATGAAACTAAGCCACAAACTTTCACTCAGCAAGTGCACGGATCATGTTGATATGATGAAAACGTTCCTCCATTAGGCGTCATTTCACAACATAGAAAACTTCACTGCCTCTATGTGACTCACACTGAGTTGTATGACTAAACATGTCTTAAGTTATGTAATTGTGTATTCATTTAATAGTCTTATTTATTTACTTAATGTCACTACTTTAAGTCAAGTAACTGAATTATTCTGCAGCCAAAAATCAATATATATGATAATTTTATTAATAAATTAAATTTTTAATTGAGGAACATTTACAGGAGAATTGTATTTTTATTGTTATTATCATTATGATTATTATTGGTTGATTGAATTATTAGCATGATAATATTTATTATACATTAAAGTTTTGCAGTCACATTTTCTCTGTTCTCATGTAGCTGCTGGTATATTTATGCTTAATATGCACAATCTTCAGACAGTCTTTATCAAACAATCGACAGTCACATGCGTACAGTGCACAGAACCAAACAGGAACATATACACACACAACAACACAGTCTAATGAAAACATCTATATCAAGCAGCTGTTTCCTGTATGTAAAGCGGGACAATTACTGTATGTGTTTTCTGTTTGACTGCAAAACGGGTGAAACCTAATTAAAATTCACAATGATTAGCATATGCATTGTGTGTGTGTGTGTGTGTGTGTGTGTGTGTGTGTGCGTGTGTGTGTGTGTGTGTGTTTGGGCTGTGAAGTGAGTTTAAAGAGGATAAACACCCCTTTTAACTCTTCTCCTCATTTCCTCCTCAGCCTCCTTTAAGTTAATCTCCATACACACACATACACACACACCGAGACGCACATGGCTGACTGGAAGCTGACCCTTGACCCGGACAGATTTCACGGATTATCCCTTTTTTGTTTGCACATTGCCCTCCTGATCCACACCCCCGTCCCTTTGGATTTGGCTGGTAAGTTGTGTCCGTGCTTTACCTGGATTCCCAGGGTTTGGAAACAACAACAACAACAACAACAACACTAATGATCACACAAGTGACTCAAATATGAGACGCTGGAAAAGATGGACCGACAGAGAAGAAGAAGAAGAAGAAGAAGAAGAGAAAAAAAAATAAACTGTACTGATTCTTAAAGAAACACAAAACAAAAAACAAAGGAGGAAAGGGAAGGAGAGAAGGAAAGGAGATAGAGAGAGGAGATGAAATAAAGACAGAGATTTAGTGTGTGTGTGGGGAGGGGGTGGGTGTGGGGGTGGTTTGATGTTAAATGCCGTCTAACCCCCCCCCACACACACACACACACACTTTCACCTTTGAAGTGAACAGATTGCCTCCGGGGCAGAGGAGAAAGTACCCGCCATGTATTCATGTCCCTGGTTAAACAGAGGACTTAGAGAGAAGAATGGAGATTAGCCGCGCTCTCGGCATCTCATTACATCCCATAGGAAACCATTCAAGGAGCCATTCAAGTGGGCTTCAGAGGCCGTTTTCACAGTTTCACCCTTTCACCAGAAACACACACATTCATCTCAGTGTTTATGTTATTGTCATAAAGCAGGAAACCAAACAACATGCGGCCTGAGTGACGGAGGAGCTGACGGCAGCTGCTTGTTACCTGTCAATCAGTAACAAAATGACATGATGTCCCTCACTGACCCGTCCCTCACACTGTGGACGGACACTTTGATTGGACGAGACATCTGAAATATGACATCGAATAGGGCAGTGTATCCTGTCAAAGTGTGTCTTTACAACAAACAGACAAAAACGCCTCGTTATACACACAATGCACGTCACATACAACAAAGCGATCTCTCAATAGACCAACAGGAAACACCTTTTATATCTGGTTTATAGTTTTTAGCTGAATGGTCAGTTAGGACGCCACCAGCTGGAGAAGACTTACTCACTGCATGAGGAAATTAAGACTAATGAACCACATGACTGACATCGGAATCAATCGAATCCAACTGTAAATCCTACTACAGACTACATTACCCAGAATGCAATTCAGCAGCTCAGAGTCATAGGTGTTTTTTTTATATTCAGGCGTGTTGAGCTGCTCCATGGATAATAAGAGATAATAATATTTTTTCTGCACTTGTAAACGAACCACTGACATTTCACTGTGAAGTAAAAGAAAAGAAACGTGGAGCGGTGTGAAAGGTTTGTCCTCTGTGGGAGACGCCGACTGCAGCTTCTACAGATAAACTGACGATAGAGGACAAGAGAACTGATGCATTGTGTAAAGGACATGTCCACAAAACATGCCAACCTCTAAGTGCACAAGTTTCTGATTCATGTTAAACACAAAACTAATATAATCAGGCAGCACAGCAGATGTAATGTAGTGTGTGTGTGTGTGTGTGTGTGTGTGCATGCACGCTGCATAGGAAACAGCACAATAAAACAAAACACAAAACAGACTGGAACATCAAACTGCTGGCCAGCCCTAAAAAGATGAATGTGTTCTTTGTTGCTTAATCTAAAGTGAACTGCACATGTTATTCAGGAGTGTGTGCACGTGTGTGTGCATGAGTGTGTGTGTGTGTGTGTGTGTGTGCACATGGGCCCACGCATTACTGTGAAGTTGCCTGTGCTTTGACAAGAGGTTAGCAGCACTACAACAAACCTCAGCTGAAGCGTTTGTCTGATTTTCCCATCAAAATAATGGAATGTGATCAGGTTTCGCTGCGCTGTGCCAAGGAGCGTCCAGGGTCCACAACTGTCAAGACACACTTCAAAGACTTGTGGCCCTTCTGCACTGCGCCTGCCCCGGCCCTGCTGACTGGCTGCATGACATTCCTGGGTTGTTTCTGCTGATTTCCTCCCCCCCCCCACCCTTTTGTGCACCGACTTCCAGCCTGTAGCTCTCACAGCAAATTACAACAGAGACGCACAGAGACAGGCACAAGAGCGGAAGTGAGGCGGCCGCTCGCGGAGTGAAGCTGAACGTGGAGGAAAAGAAAAGAAAGAGGAGAAAACGAGGGATTGTGTCAAATATGGTCTTAATTTTTGTCTGCTATGAGATAAAAGCTCCCAGTTGTCACGACCTTTTGTTGACAGTCATTAAACCGAGTGGCGCTGCCGACTGAGCCTGAAGATAAGACTGTTCAGCACCGTGCACGCACAACTTCATTCCCCATCACTGCCATCTGACAGGTGCACACACCCTGCTCCTGATTTCAGACTGAAACAAGCAAAGCAGCCAGTCTCTTCAAGTATCCACTGTAGGCAGTGTGGACGCCTGGTGTAACCATAGCAACGGTGATGCATTATAAAACTAAATGTACATGGTGCTTTACAAGCTGTTTGAGCAGCTTACAAACACACACACACACACACACACACACACACACAGAAGTTCACTGGTCTTACAGATGACAGACAGATGAAGTGTGATGTACTGTAGAGTACTCATTTGCAGTACTGGGTGGCCCGTGGCCTGTGGCATCACTACTGTCCCTTTCATTTAGAAGCGCCTGGAATTGTGTGGGTGGATGCATGTACACCTCTGCATCTGTGTGTGTGTGTGCGTGTGTGTGTGTGTGTGTGTGTGTGTGTGTGTGTGTGTGTGCGCTCACGCGCACTGGAAAGACCAAATGAAAGGAAATCACAGTAATGGGAGTTGACGCGCACTTCTCTAAGACGATGGAGGAGGAAGATCCAGGCCTGGACCTGATTGTTGGCTTCATGTAATCACTCTCATGCACACAGACAGACAGACACACAGACAGACACACGGACTCAGAGACAGACAGAGACAGACAGAGACAGACAGAGACAGACTGACCGACTGAATGACTGACACACAAACAAATCGCAAAAAACAAGACGAGCATCAGACGCTCTTTAAGTGTCTAAAAAAATCTTTCTCTTTGTCTCTTAGAAATGGTATGAGGCCAAAATGGAGGTTTCTGTTTACCTTTAACATTAATGGGACTAAAACAATGTTTTCACTCTGAAACCCTGTTAAACCTTGGCCTTGTTATTTCCCTCCGAATGAACACATCCTGCCTCACACCGACAACATCATGTATCTACGAGCTCATGGGAAGGGGACAGGAACCTGAACGCAGCGTTTCAGCAGACCTGAGAGCAGAGCTGAGGTCAGTCTATGATATGAGATCGTTCAATGTCTGCTGTCTACAGGCTGTACCACATGACAGAGACAAATCAAAGAGAAAAAAAAAATCAGAGTTCCATCATGTACAGGAACGTTATGATCCCAGATTCCCACTTTCCAACTCAAAGTCCATGTATCCATCAGTCGCTAGGGAAATAATCAGTGTCCCTGCCTGTAAATATATTCAATTTAAGAGACAACAGACATATTGATGTCAGTATATTTACCATTACACATTCAACTCAGCACTGACCCTCTCAAACACTGTCCGCCGAACAAAGATCCACACACAGTCCCCATACTGTGACTGTGTAAACACGTTTAGGTCCCCACAACACGAGTAACACCACGACCACACACACACACACACACACACACACACACACGCACACAGTGAAGGACGGAGACTTCTTTCAACCACAGCAGCATCAGGATAAAGAAAGCAGAGTTGGTCTCCAGGCTCGCAGCAGAGCTACAGTGAACGTGAAAGAATGCAGATGTCAACATCTCCGACTGGCCACAAATTGGTAGTTGTGACAATACTAGGGCCCCCCACTCCCCACCCCACCCCCAATTTTTCTTACGCAAAAACATAAAGAGACAATCACTGTGTCATTATCCGGACAGAGAGATATATTTATACTGTGTATCCTTTTAATGTATTTCCCACTGCTTTGCCACCTCCGATCAGCTGGTGTGAAAAAGACAAACACTGTAACTCACCATCAATCAGTCAAAAAAAACAAAAAAACAAGTGTGGGTCTTAAAACGCAGACGAGTCTGAGGTTCAGATGAGGATAAGTCTGTCGAGGGAGAGATGAGCCACTCGATTCACAAGGGCATCTTTCATTTTTAAGGACAAAAACTGCCTGTGGATATTCATGGAGGAATTTGGCAACGCTGAGTTACACATAAAAGATGCTGCAGAGGAGATGAGCGAGCGCGAGAGAGAGAGAGAGAGAGAGAGAGAGAGAGAGAGAGAGAGAGAATGTCACAGGCTGAAATAAGACAATGTGGCCTGTTTTGACACTTAATGTCAAACACGTTAGTGATCTGCGCGGCGCTCTGAAGACTCTGACGATCTGCGGCTTTGAGAGGCAGCGAGGGAATGAAGAAAAAAAGACACGATGAAAAGATGAAGAGTGGGAGGCATCATCATCAAAAACTTCAAACCGCATTGATTTACTTAACATGATTGCAAAATTACCCTGGAGCTAAAATCTGCCCGACTAAATGAGGATTATTACAGGTCAGAAAAGGAACAAACACAAACGATATATGAAGACAAATCAAACAGATAATCTGTTCCCCGAGTGACATAACTCACTGTGTCACTTTCCACATTGGCAGTAGGTGGAAATCCCCGTCAAGCCAAAAGAGCAAACACTCGATTGAAACCAGGAGGAAGAGACACAATAAGACACAGACAGAAACGTCGACTGAGATCTGAGATTTGTTTTGTAGGATTTGTATCAACGACGGTTGTGCGTCCAATTCTTTACTGGTCATTATTTATATGCGTGTGAAATCTGGAATCAGACAGAAGTAAGTTGTGGAATATTTATCCTCATTGCGTCGTTAGTTGATGGTTGAACGTGGAGAAGAGAAAAAGAGGACCATCCAGGAGGTGAGATGTGAAACTCATCAAGTTTCAAACTCCACCAGGAAGCGACGGTGTGTTCAGTGCACAGGAAGCAGGTGTACACGTCAACGTGTGACGTGTCAGCAGCTGAGCCACAGCGCGACACTCGGACACGTCTCAATTACTAAATAAAATGATTAAAGTGAATGAGGACCAGATGAGGACAGATAACCTGAGTACTGTCTCATGAGATCTCAATCTGGAGAATCGAGAAAACAAAAATCATAAACATGATCATACATGAGGTCTGATTTGCTGTGAAGGGATTCTGACCGAGAACTTTCCTCTGATATCCCAACAAGACGTCTCAGACGTCTGCCAGGCTTCAGTCTGTGGCTTCTCGTAGCTACAGCGTGATGAACATGATGGACAATATGTCTGACAAAAACACTTCAACCACACCTGAGTGAGGTCAAATAGTTCTACTCATGTCAGGAAGACATCTTAACATCTCCGCGTCTGCTTCCTGCGGGAATCCAGTAAGGAAGAGAAGTGCCATGACAGCAGTTATTGTGATATAGCATCCTGGACAGACACATGACTTATATGTCTCAAACGTAAACAGAGACATGTCCGCACATGTGTAGTGTAAAGCACATGCAGATGAGTGACGACTAAATCAGTTTCAAAAGCGGGAGAGGACTTTATTCCCATAAAACAAGCAGGCATTAATTTCATCAATATGCCTGAAGGAGCCTGATGACAAACAGGGCTTTTTACAAAAAGATGTGCGCACACACAAACGCACACACACGCACGCACACGCACAAAGACACACACACACACACAACCTTTCCAAATGAAGGTTTAATGAGGGAGACGTGGGTAGATGAGTGAGTGAGATGATGGTTGTAATGTCAGAGACAGTCTGTCCCACATGGTTTCCATTGTGTGTGTGTGTGTGTGTGTGTGTGTGTGTGTGCGTGCATGTGTGCGTGTTGTATTACAGAAATGTGTCTTTAAATCATCGTCATCCTTCAGAGGGGATGAAGTTTGGGGAGGTCGAGGGAACAACCGGGGGGGTGCCAAGTGTAGATTTTTAGATGCCAGCACACACACAAACACACAGCGACTCACACACACACACACAAACACTCACTGAGCAGTTAAGTACATCTTGATCACACTGTCAGTAATCAGTGACAGCCCTGTCAGCTCTATCCGAGTCCACGTTTTACTCTCACACACACACACACACACACCCACACACACACACACACACACTTCTCCAGTTGTTGAGTCGTCCTAACAAACTGAGGATCATAGTAAACAAATGCATGGTTCATACGAAGCAGCACAGCAAAGCTTCACAACACAGAGGCACAGCACCGGTCGCTGTGAATGTGTGGTCGTGATTGTAATACGCACACAATGTAAATATTCTGCAATTGCTGCCGAGGCTGAAAATTCCTCCACCAACAACAACAACAAAAAAACAAAACACACACACAACATGAAACCACTTCCAGGAAAGTAAACATATTAAACAGTAACATGCGTAAAGCAGAGGGAACTTTCCAGGATGAGACTGAAAAAAGCTGCTGATGTGGCTCCTTGGTTTGTTTTCATTTATTACCTGCAGGCCCGACTCTCTGTGTCGTCACGGCGACAGAGTGCGAGCCAAAAAGAAAAAAATGTCAGCCACCACAAAAATGACTCAACTCAAACTCTGACATGTGCGGATGAGAAAAGCTTTGTTTATACGACAATAATAACGCAAGGATATTAATTTAATTGAGCCATCAAAAATAATAATTAACATGGTAATAAACGTTATTGTTACAGACCTGGTGCATTGTTCAGTACTTTTACCAGAGGAGGTCCGGTAACACACGAGACCCAGGTTCAAGTTGTGCGTTAAATCATGCATTCAAGTACGTTAATGACTTGGTGTGTTTGAACAAGATACTAAATGCCTCCCTCAGGGTTGTGTGTGTATCTGACGCTGACCTCTGACCTTGCACATCTAGCCGTGCACAAGATAAGAAAATCTTCCCAGTCGGTTAATTAGTAAGCTAACCTTTCCTCAGATGGGTGGAATTTGTATGCTCTTGTCTCAGGGTCGGCACAAAGTTGAAGCCGTACGAGCTCGGCACTGAGCTCCATGTCAGCGTGTGTTGACCTATTCCTGCTGCAGGCGACTTCCACCCCATAATTAAGTGAATTATCTCACAGAGGACAGCGCCATACATTGGCGGTGGCGAGCAGAAGGCTGCCGGCTGCTGGAGGAGCTGCCCTGACAAACGCTCTCTCTGTACATAGATAATGAGGCCGGGGCCTGACAGGTGGGCCCTGATTAGGAAGGACGGTCCTGTGGTGGGAGGGGAGGTAGTCCACACACACGCACGCACACACACACGCACACACACACGCACACTTACAGAGTCTGTCCCACTGCAGTAAACACACTCATCAGAGTGGAGGCCGTCCCCGGAGAGGAAAAGCATGTTTGACATCATTAATTGGCTTTTTCAGTGCGAGGAGTCAGAGAGATGAAAAGCTTTATCAAGCTGAAATAATTAATTTTGCCTTCACCGGCCTGAATTTGCTGACACTTCACTTCTCTCAGAAAATGAAGAAGGGGGGGGAAAAAATTACCACTTTTTTTCCCTTCACAATTTTTTCTCTTGATTCAATCCATCCATTCGCTTTTTTTTTTAACGGAGGTAATGTACATTTTGTATTCTAATATAAAAGGAGATTTAATTAACTTGAACCTGTATGAAAGGGGGAAAGGTTAGCTTTATCTCAACCACTTACAAAGGCTATAGATTAGGGGGCCACACTTTGTGCCCAGTGCACCGTTCATATTATTTCCAATTAATTCTAAATTACAGAGAAAATTGTCGGGGTTTGATAATACACCATCAGAAGGACAAAAACTTTAATCACTTTCACTAATACAGCTCCGGTCGGATAATTAGTTTAATTAAGCTCTTTGAAAGACACCCACACGCTGCCGAGCTGAAAGTTTCCACCGCGTCTGAAGTTTGACAATGTAAAAGGAATGAGAGGGGACAGTCCATCCAACAGCCTTTATCAGAAAGCCCATTGACCATCTTACCTACGCGTGCCACATTACATATATCAGCCGCACCCGGAGCCTCGCTGGCTGCAGGTCATCAGGGTTGACCTGTAAAATAATAACAACAACTGCCGCACCTCAAGGGCCTGAAGCATTGTCACAAATATGAAGCGACTAAATAATAGAGTCAGCTCCACACACACACACACACACGCACACACACACACACACACACACACACACACACACACAGGCAGTATTCCCGTCGCCTTCTGGTGGGAGGGTTCTGCTCCACTTCCCATGTGAAGAAGCTACATATTAAACCAAATTCATGTGTGTGTCGCGTGTGTGTGTGTGTCCCTGCTCTCTACACTACATTAGGCTGCTGCTGTGCCTCAGTGGCTCTCAGACATACACAATATTTACCCTCCTCATCCGTCTTCTGTTATTGTGCGCCCACTCTCCACCACTGGTAAAAATATAATACACTCCTGCTATTAATAATGAATTATTCAGCACCTGTAACTGGCTTTAATTGCAGTGACTACACTAATTAATTTACCTTAACCTGTCAAACCAATACATCCTGAGTGGAAAAACATGTAAATAAATCATGTTTATTAAACCCGACAGTATTTAATGCTTAAAACTAAACTATAAGCTGCAGTGGCAGGACAATGAGACGAACTCGACAGCAGCCACTTCATTTATTTATTCACGTTGAAATAAGCAGCACCATGTAGCATAAATGTGTCTGAAGATTTCCCTGCGGCAAAAGTAAAGAGACTCCAAAGCAAAACTATTTATTGATGCTCGCGTTGTGTTCACCAGCACTGGTGGCTTATTACTTTCAAACTACACAACAGCATGAACCGGTTTTAATTAAGACTAATTGTGTCCTTTATATTCACGCTTTGGAAAGCTAATTAAATACAACGCCGGCAACGTTTCCCATAAGAGCACTGCTTTATTCACATCGGGATAGTTGTGCTTCGTTGTGCATTAAAGTTTCATACAACTCACATTTTAAACACCTTGACTAACTTGATGTATATTGTGCAATATATTTCTGAATATGCTGCAATCCAGAAAACAGCGTTTCATTCATCCACACATTTGCAGCTATAAACACAGAAAGCTACAAACACTGTCGGTTCGACCTCGACACGAGAGTTTGCTGTGAAGGATTTAATTGAGGCCTCCAGACGTCTGCGCTGAAACAGAGCCTGGTACCAGTCGCCCCGCTCTGTGCGCTGGTTCCGCTTCACTCTGTCTCTGAAATCTCTTAATGTGTTTATAAACTGCTTCTTACATGTGCTTAACATTTGCTTGGAAATTACTTTAATGTGCAAATGTGTTCGTGGTGATCCAAAATACTCAAAAGGAAGCTAATGTTTATTGTCACACCCCCTTCAGAAATATAGTGGAACCAACTGCAAATTGCACATGTTAAAAAAAAGAAAAAAAAGAAAACGTAGTTAAAGCTCCAGTCGTGCACATGGTGCACATTCCCACCGTGGTCTATGAAGTGGAGTGTTTAGAGTCTGCATTCAGACGGGAACCATGTGGTCTCTGCAGCTGGAGCGAGGGCCATGTGGCCGTCACCACAACACATACAGGACACTGCGAGCTGATCGCTGGCACTGCAGTGACACCAAGTATAAGTACAAAATATAAATATAAATATAACTACAGGTAGTATGTAAGTAGTACTTCCCTTATTGTTACTACTCCGATTATTAAGCATGATTTGTGGAACATGGAGAAGCCAGGTCAGATGGTGGCTGAGTATTAAATGTACTAAATAAAAAGAATTGTTCAACCAAACAAATTGTTCTATTTAAATCCAGTGAATATTTACGACTCCTCTGTTTATTATTACTGGAAAGTCTTCATTCTTTCTTCTAGGTGACGTTTGATGACGTGCTGTTGCACAGGCATCTGGTTATTGTAAACCCTCTCACACGGGTCAGACTGTTCTTATCCTCGGGTCAATCAGCGACGCAGAGGAAGTCTGGTTCCGTACAGTCACCTTTCATTTAAAGCACACATTTAGGTAAACTCAGACTTCCATTTCCTCTGCGGGCTCCCAGTCCACGCAGGATGACGGCTGCTAATTGAAAACGAAAAAAATAATTACTGTCTTTAGAGTGATGGACGAGACACTGGGGACTCCAGTGGGAGAGGGGAGTCTCTCAGGGAGTCAGTGGGTCCACTGGGAATTTGTCTATTGTCATTCAGTCAGCACCCAAAGGGACCGACACACATTCACATGCTTTTATTAGTGCATGTTCAGATTTTAGCAACATTTTGATCGCAGAATACAAACGCTTGTTGAAACATCGATGCATAGATCGCCGCGGACACAGCACGAGTGTGTGGCAGTGGGGAAGAAACGGCGAAGGTCTGGTGGCTCAGAGTGTCGCCATCAGCACATTTCAGTTGGCAGTGCAGCCGTGCATGGAGACCCCAAACCTACTCTTATTTACATTCATTACGCCACTGAGGGGAAACAGCGCAGCCTGTGAATTCATGGGGTGTTAACACAGAAATACCACAATGTCGATCGCACACACACTCCTGCGTCAGGTTCTAGCCGTGAACAGAAACCAGGGGCAGATTCGGTGTGAATGGAGATGATGAAAACCTCCTTTCCATCCATCTTGTTCGGCAGACACTCGTCTTGCCCCTTTTGCCTTTCAGCTGCAGAGTTTAGCCCCGCCCCTTATCTCCCATGTCAAACCGAATCTGACTCCGACAGACGGGAACGATGCACCAGTGTCACGACCTGCGGTGGTCTTTCACATGTGGTGCGGCCCTTATTATTCTGCACGTTTTATACAGCCACAATTCAATACATATTTTTGATTTTGTTTTAGCTTTGATTGTGCATCGTGCAGACAAAAAGTGAGATGCACAGACTGTATGAGGCTTCGAGCTGTGTGTGTGTGTGTGTGTGTGTGTGTGTGTGTGCAGTATGAATGGATGACGAATGTATAATCTGCAGAAGAGCACGTTCTAGTGGTGTGTTGAGAGCACAGCAGTGCAGCCTCAGCGGGAGCAGACCGCCTCTCAGCCTGTTGTCTGTCGCTGCTTCACCCGAGCAGCCAGCCTCGCTCTCTCTCACACACACACAGACACACACACACAGACACACACACACACACCTCCGAGAGAAGTCAGTCTTTTCACAGCAACAACAAACACTCTCCTTGCTACATGCCAGTACATGGGAAACGCCACAAATAGCCGTCTGCGCTTGTAAAAAACATGTTTTGTTGCGTAGAAGTTGTCACGGCAGTGGTGTAAGAATAACCAAACACGACCCGCGCTGTAAGCCGCCTTCTCCTCGTCTCCATTCAAGTATGGCAAATTAAAAACGATCCCTTTTTCTCCACTGTGTTGTCACGACTCTACTTTGTAGGCGATGCTCTCCATAACATTGCACTTCATTAGAAGTGAAAACATTGTGAGACGGTCTCGTTTCACCTCTTTAAAGAGTCATTTAGTATCCATTACAACGTCATCCAACCTCGTTGACCTCAGCCACAGAGGCAGGGTTAGACTTCAACAGCCCCCCCCCCTCCCCTCCCAACAGCAGCTAACAATAGGACCAAATGGCTGTTTGCATCCACAACAACAGACCACCAACATCCACCATCCATCACAGTCAGGATGCTCCCGGTGTCCTGGACGATTTGGACGACGTGACTCTCTATTTCCAGCTCCGCATTTAGCCAGTGTATATTTTATAGTCAGTCACAGTGTATGGTATAGTACTGCTGTCACTGCGCTGCCCCGTTCTGCAATTTATTGTCTATTTTGTTGTCGACTGTCGTTTGTAATTTAACATAAATGTCCACATTTAGAACACTTTTACTGCCGTTGCTGTCGGACGGCGTGTACACGTGGACCGGTGAAGGAACAGGATTTCACTCAGATTTACTGTACATTTTATAGGATAATATTTTTAATTGACTGTGCTGTGTAATTTAAAAAATGTAAAAATGTCACCTTCGATTACAAATGAACGCGTTAATCTTTAAAAACAGTATAAACTGGAGGTAAATAGGCAGTGTAGAGTTGGGGACTATTTTCAGCTGCGTATGATTCCATATTTTGTGTTTTGTATTTATAGTGGCGATAAAGCTCTGCGTCACAGACAAATAAGACGTATCATTCGCTCTGGTTTTGGTCTTTTCACTGGATTTGTTGAAAATAACAAAAATACAGCTTATCACCAGACGCAGCCTTTCATCACTGTAACTGTGGTCAGAGTCTGTTCATCCTCAGCGCTGCAGAGGTTTGGATACATGCGTCCAAAATTATCCAGACGGTTCCAGTACGATGACTTTTTTTTTTTTTTTACCAATAATAATATGTATTTTCTTTATTTTTGGCATCAGTGACTTTATCTTTAAACGATTAATGACACATTATATCAAACCCACCAACTTCACCACACAAACCAAATCCGCTGCCTCTCTCTGTTGACATTCCCAACATTTAAATGTGGCTCGTGAATTAAAACGGGACCTCGATCTATCATAATATGAGTTGAACGTGTGAACTGGGAGGCACAAAGGCTCCTCTTTACTAATGTCCTCCCAGTCCAGGCCTCAGCCTCCAATCAGTAGGACAGTCAGACCCGAGGGACCCAGCAGCCACCAGCTGACTGACCAAGCGGCCTGCTCAAAGGCACAATTAGAGGGTCTTTGTCTCACCCGGAGTGGCCCTTTGTGCCGCCATGTCGCCTGGCGCTGGAGGGAGCGTCATCAGTCAGTGGCTGAATGGTCCGACTCAGAGGAGAGATCACACACACACACACACACACACACAGGTTGGAGGTTTGAGGCACTGTCACAGTGAGGGATCTGACGGTGTCTGTGCCGCATCAGTAAGCAGCTTCCTGATCCTCTTCAGTATGAGAGGTTGTGAATATCATTATGGTTCATCAATCGATCCTCTCCTGTCAGGACGTCAACTCGAACCTTAACTAAATTTCATGTTTGAATTCATTAATAAATAAAAAAAAACTACTAGAACTACTAAGTGTTGGGTCCTGTTGTAGTTCTGAATGAGGAGAAAAGTCAGACGTCTCCAACGCCACAATTAGGACTCGTCTCTTCTTCCAGGAGAAAATGAGATGTGACCTGATTCAACGCTGTAAACAAGCCGACCTCATAATCACAAAGTGATTGATCCCATTTAGTGTCAGAGTCGAGCGTCATGTTGTGGTTACAGCTGCTCGGTCCCGCCGAGTGAGATCAAGACATCAGACGTGGACGGAGACAGGGACGTCCACACTCCGAGCAGGATTTTCAGTCTGAAATGTGTTTTTGTGACCGACAGTCTCTTTAACCTTTAACAGAAATATGCTATTTGTATTTGAAACTGGTGTTAGAGTTTTAAAATCTCCTCTCTCTCTCTCTCTCTCTCTGTGTGTGTGTGTAGATGGTTTCACCTGGAGCAGGTCCTGGATTATGACATGGCTGACATCATTTGATGAACGTGCTCCATTAGTGTTATTGCTAGCGCGGCGTCGTGCCAGTGTTAGCAGCCGGCCACTTTTACCCACAGACTCACCTGCTGAGTGTAATCTGTCCTGTTCGGATTAAGCCAAGTCTAAATGTACACACACACACACACACACACACACACACGCACACACACACACAGACTGGATTTTATAGTCAGAGTAGCGCTGGTTCAGAATCAGGTCAAAGATGGAGAGACACCACAGGCCCCTGAACGCTGCTCTCTAATCTCATCATGTGCTGGTGTCTGTATTAAGGCTACACACAAGACAGACCAATCTGGATGAAGACACGCAAACACGAAACTGACAAAGTGCCATAAACCATAAGAGAAGGATTACAGTCTCTGAAAAGGGTCATCAAAGCGAATCGAGCCCTGGATTCAAACCGAGCTGAGAATAGAACGCCGCAGTAAATCAACGGGAATCCTTTTATTTAACTCCTGCTCCTCTTTCTGGTCGGTCTTGTTTTTCTCAAGATGGAGGCGCAGACTTGTGAGGAGGAGCTGAGGGAGGAGTGCGTGTGGAGGGAGGTGGTGGTGGTAGGGGGGTCAATGGAAGGAAAGAAAAAACAGAGGGCGAGTGCGCAAGCAGGACAGTGACATTCACGCGTTGCGACGTGGCGACACTGACAAGGTGTCTTCCCCGCCGCTCGGCCAAGCTGTTATCACAGTCGGCCCCCGTTTCCAGGTCGCAACCCTCAGCGGCACCGGCATTATTGGGTCGCGGCTTGGTGCCACAACTCAACCCCGGCGTGGGCAGGCGGTGCCATTGTCCGACGGTGAAGCGTGGCTCAGAGATACTGAACACACACAGGCGCACTGATCCGCCCTGGCAACCTCCCTAGCAACCATCTGTCCTGCTTTGCCATGCTCAGGCTCGGGCACAGCGAGCTGTGGGCATGCCATGACACGTCCGAGTTAATGGGACAAAACAGAGACGCACATGAGGACAAAGGAGACACAAATGAAAGAGAATAGCCAGCAGAGGAAGAGACAGGAGTTTACAGAGAAGTCGCGAGTAAGAACGACGACACGTCAGCCTTTGTCCTGGAGTCCGGACTCTTTGTGTGGTTGATTTATATTTGTCTGTTACAGTGTAAACACAAAATACTACTCATCACTAACTGGACCAAATTAAACAACACAACAGAAGTAATGTGAAGCATATAACAGGGTTTAACTTCAACATGGTGGATTGTTTCTTTTCCTGTTTCGATGTGTGCTTGTCTCATTTTATGCCGTAGACTAAAATTATAAATATTCAAACACAATGTAAACAATGTAAAGTTGCCTTTGTGTCGGTGCCTTGTCCAACACGTCGCCTGCATTGTGATTTCTCTGAGCGGTTAGAAACGTTGACGCCCCGGGGGTCAACGTGTGACTGGTGCGGAGCTGGACGAGTGACGGGACGCTTCCTGATGCTATAGATCTGATGGTGGCTGGAGGCGGGCGGGAGCGGGTTGGGGCGTGGCGGAGGGGGGCAGGGCAGACCTGGGCACGACGCGAAATCACAAGCAGATACATCTTCCTCCGGTTAATGTGCTGACTTGTGTCACCTTATCAGCGTTGCACCAAAGGCCTCGGAAAGAGCGAGAAGGCGACCTCAACCCTGAACAACGCTGCCTTTGTCAACACACACACACACACACACAATCAATCCAACGCCCCTCCAGCACCAAAACCAAGGGCCCCGAAGCAAAGGGAGCCTCAGACACGTCATGATGGAGCCTCTTTTCATCACAGCTGATTTCTGGATCCGACAAGCAAAAGACGTTCAAGTAAAACAAAGAAGAAGAAAAGGTTTAAGAAGCAAAAAAAAAAAAAAACAGAAAAAAAAACAGGAAAGGGACAAAAAAGGGGATTTTTGAGGTGCACAGATATACGGTGATGCTTCAACAGCAATAAAGTTTGATTTAAAGATTGTGTCGTTCTCTTCTGTCTAGACCACGTTAACCTCGGCCTTTTTTAGCCATCTGAACTCCAGGGAAACAAGCTATGTTTAGTTCAAAGACGCATGCGGAGGGCGCTAACCCCGCTCCTCCGGGTGAGTTCGACTGGGAGATCCAGCACGCATCAATCCTCAGGTTGTGGCGAGGGAGGAGGTGAAAACGGAGCGACGGACTTGAAGACGTGATGAATGGAGCAGAGGAAAAGGAGAGGAGGTTCTGTGCCATGCCTTCTTCCTGCAAAGCCCCTGCCTCCTCCTTCTCCTTCTCTGTCTTCCTTTCTTTCTTTCACCATCTTGCATTTTCAAAGAGCTGAGAGGCCGTGGCGAAAGTGAATGAACCATGACCACAGGCAGATGCTCCCCACATCTCGCTCCCTCTCCCCCCCTCGCTCTCATCGCGCTCTTCCCACTTTACACCCTCCATTTCCCACAACTAACTGAACACTGCTGCTCCGGCGAGGTGCTGGTGCACGGTGCATTTACGAGCCTTTTGGAGCTTTCTGGACTGACTTAATTTCAAGGTAAAACTTGCTCCGTTGAAAATGTAGACTAGCATTTTCATATTTAAAGCACTTTCAACGTTTCATTCTGTTGCTTTGTGACAGAGATTTGAAGTTTTTGTATCAGAGCCATTTTGACTGAATGCCATTTGGTAATTTCTCCTAATTCCCTCTGGGCACTCAGAGGCCAAACGGGCACAGATGGGACGTTTTCACTGCTTTGGAACAGTTCGATTGATCTGGATTCAAAAATATAGTTTCACACTCTACATACCACATGTTGTCTCCAAGAACAATCAAAGAACTGTGTAGCATTAAAGAGAAAGATGACTGAATGATGTCCAACAAGATTTATAAAATATTAATTTATGCCTGAGAAAGACAAATAATAATCTTCATTTAAATAAACAATGCTTGTATTTATTATTTTACTTAACGTGCCATAAATCAAAGGAAGAATTTGTTGCAGTTTTAAAAGAAACAGTGTTTAAATATTTAACAAGAGGAAAAAAGCTTTTTAAGAATTTACAGTGATGGTTGTGTAACTAATATTGTTGTAAGAGTTGTAAAAGATTGCTTGTGTTTTCAGGCCACGGCCTCTCCTGACTCTATTTATAACCAATGGCTTTTTTAATCATTATCAGTGTTTCAGTGGTTTGAACTTCAGTTTTTCTGTTTTTTTCTGGATAATAAAAAAGATTGGATTTTATTCATCTCACAGTGCTCCCACTTTATAAAAAAAGAGATGAAAGTTGGTAAGGAACTGAAACTATATCTCAATTAAAATGATAATTTTATGAGAAGCTGCCACAGGTCATATGGTCAAATTTTACTAGTTATTTATTTTAAAAAAACAGATCAAATTGTCTGACCCGCGTCACACTTATACAGTTGACAGTGACAATAGAAATGTCTCAAAATCAATTATCAAAATAGTGAAAATATTTTTCTGTTTGTTAATTGGTGCAAAGAGACACGATGAGAATTTTATCTGCTCTTCTCCATCTGATATAAAATAAAAAAGAATAATATCTGACACTGTTTTGACTCTGTTGCTGCCGCGCCAATAATGCTTTACATAGCACACACACACACACACACACACGCACACGCATACACACACACACACACACACACACACACACACCCTTAAGTTTAAAATGAGAAACACAAAGTGTGTCTATGCATTAAGCTTATGTTAAATCCAGCACATGGACACTTATGTTTTTTATAATTGACTATATCTCACACACACACACACACACACACACACACACACACACACACACACACACACACACACACACTGCAGTGGGAAAGACATG
This sequence comes from Trinectes maculatus, assembly GCA_016785345.1. Lineage (NCBI taxonomy): Eukaryota > Metazoa > Chordata > Actinopteri > Pleuronectiformes > Achiridae > Trinectes > Trinectes maculatus. The sequence goes on from JAFBJQ010003072.1 coordinate 81,204, forward strand.
ATATGGAATAATCCCTCTCAACAGAAGAGAAAGGTCAGAAATCCACCTCGCACCAAATCATTCTGTAAATTGAAACTACTCTATTGCAGCGTGTATCTGCCTTCATGTGTTCAGCATGTTATTGCTCCAGACAACTTCTCTGTTTGGAGATGGAGAGCAGCCACCCTCCACCCCCCGCCACCCCCTCTCCCTCTCTCTCTCTCTCTCAGTGAAGGAGACCCTGATAAAAAGGTGTGTGTGTGTGGGGGGGGGGGTGATACGGCACACAGAGAAATTTCATTTCCTGCTTTGTAAGGAGAAAATAGTATCAGCTGGGAAAACCTGGCCAAGAGATGGGAGATTTCCCATCCGAACATTGATAACCATTTGTTCATTTCCTGACAACAACAGGGGAAAAAAATGCACGAGTCTCCTCTGAAATGGACTGGGCTTGAGTTCTCCCTCTCCGTCTCGTTTCCCTCTGCGGGGGGACAGGAGTCCATTTCATCACAGACATGCAGCAGTGGTCCTAATCACTGAATCAGTTATTATTGGAGGGGAGTGTGTTTGCTGCATAGAGGGGGGACGAGAGCGAAGGGGTCCGCGGTCAAATTCTCCCACTTTTGTGTCGCTTAGCTTCTCTGCGCCGGGTCGGATTTGCATTTTAATGGAAGGATGGCTTTTATAGACTTCTCCGTGGCGTTGGCGGCACCACAAGTGGAATCATTAAGTGAACTAAGCCGGATTAGGGACGATGCTGAGGTCAGATACTCATATGGCTCATACGCCATAACTCAAGCCAGGCCCTGTCCTCGGGATTAGACAGAGAGAGATGAGGGTGAAGGGGCTGGAAGGGAAAGAGAGAGCAGCTAGAGAGAGAGAGACAGAGAGAGAGAGAGAGAGAGAG
>JAFBJQ010003072.1:82280-101687 GCA_016785345.1 Trinectes maculatus
AGAGAGAGAGAGACAGAGAGAGAGAGAGAGAGACAGAGAGAGAGAGAGAGAGAGAGAGAGAGAGAGAGAGAGGAGAGAAAAGAGAGGCAGAGACAGGCGGCAGGGAGGTGATGAATTGCTTGTGAAGTGGTTTCTCTTCAGCACCATGTTCTGGCTCCAGTTCCACTTTCACACCAAACCATGTAAATGTGGGAATAACAAACCACTGTGTAGCTGCAGGGGGACGATAGGAGCCTTCACACAGCTGAGGTGTCAGTCAGAGGAAAGTTTCTCTGACTATGAAACCTGAAGGTCCAACAACATCCCACGACAACAGTCTCTCTGGCTTTCAACTATCACCTCATGTTGTTTTCTTCAAATCCTGATGATAACCACATGGAGGACAGACAGCGTCTCTGGGTCCAAATGGACGTCCTGGACGCATCCACCGACATCTGATTTAATGTCTCCAAAACCAAAGAGACGTTTTGCATCAAAACATTCTGATTTCTATCGAGACAACATCGACTTTCACTGTTCATTAGAGAGAGCGGCCACAGAAAGCGCCGGCTCTATAAACTTTTAGTTTAGCGTGACAGAAAGTCTCCCGACTGTTCTGCCTTTTTGTTTTCCAATTAACCTTTCCGGGGTCCAACCTTTGCATGGAAAGACACGGATCAATGCCCACAACGATAAACATCTGCAGAGCACCTATACCCGGCTGGAACAGTGGCTTTGTAAAGGCTGTGTAAATATTAACTAATGGGTATTTGCCGTGTGAGGGACGTTGGCGAAGCGGTTGAAGGTCCTGTGTACGTCGAGGTGGCTGGTCCGACTGACAGAGCCCTGCTGGGAATAGAAACTGGCACAGGGATCCAAGTTTGTGTCTCCTCTGTGTCACCTCACCGCAGAGAGGACTGAAGAGAGAGCTGCAATCTAAGAAACCACACCTCCCAGACCGGGTTCGAACAGCTGCAACGTGAGAGACGGGATGAAACCGGCTGCCATCAGGCGACATGACGAACATAAACACTGATTACTACAGAAATGACTAATAATATCCACTAAAATGAGAAACAACGCATTTTTCTTGAACGCACCACTTGTCATCATTTCTCTTAACAGTGATGTGTAGAAGAAGAGTGAGGGTTTGATTGTTTGTATCACTTTCAATGTAAGTGTGATGCGTTCACTGACCATGTCTTGTGATTGCATGAACGTAAGTTGTGGAGAAGTTGAGATGGCGGGTCACTTCAGGTACCACAAGTCAGAACATCTGACAATCTTAACACCCAAAACAAACTATTGTGTCAGAACAAAAGCGTGTGTTTGTTTTGTTCGTCAGCCTAACGCGGCGTGCTGTGCAGAGGTGGAGGCATCAGGCCGTGGACGTCACGTCACGTCCCAACAGGAACGTAAGGAAGACGGGTTTTTTTTCTTAAAAGCAAAGATTATGCACTGTGATATGAGACACGGTGAATGTGGCTGACTGTGTTTGCTTAGAGCCTCGCAGTTTTAAGGTTTAATCCTCACTCACTCACACACACACACACACACACACACACACACACACACACACACACACACACACACACACACACACACACACACAGTGTATTATTCCGCCATGTGAGGAGGATTTGTTTGCTCAGCAGACAAGTCATCGTGTTGAATAAAATCCCTACGCCTTAATTTTTTGGGGAATGAACCTGCTGTCTTCAGTGACACTGAACCTCTCATTAACCACTGGTTCTGCTTCTGATCTGAAAAGAGGTGTAAAACTCAAGACTTCTTAGCGTAGCTTTTAGGAATCGTCTTATAATGTCTGATCAGCTGTTTTCGTTGTGGTAAAAGTAGCACGTCAATTAAAGACCCTAAACGTTACATTCTCCTCAATGAGCTTCTGAATGTAAACGATGGGAGTCCGTGTGAACAGTCATATATGTAACATGTAATGTCAGTGACCCTAATATGACCCCTGTGACAAACTATGATGAGTGTGACTGGATGGCAGACACCTTATTCATGTCAGCACATGAGGAAACGCGTGAAGCATTTTCTCACTCGCAATCATCTAAAAAGTACCAAAAGTAGTTTGTGTGGAAATTAACTAAAAGGTATTAAATAACAGATTCAAATCTATTGGAAAAAGACCACTTCACAGCTCCTTTGATTAATGGTCTCAGCGGCGGTGATGAATTAAAGTTGAAAACCTTCTGTACACATTATTAACCCCCCATTTTCTAACTCATTTAAAAAGCTGCGGGCTTATTTCCCATTATGTTGATAATATGGGTCTGGTTTGCCAAAACTCTTTGTGCTAATTGTGTGTCGGTTCAAAAAGCCATTTTCTGTTAGAGTGCACAAATCCATTACAGCCTCCTCCTTAGCCTGGATAATGGGGGTCGAATTAATGTAGGAGCTAAAAACGTAGCCCGCGACTCCTGAAGATATGATTGATCATCTTATTGCAGGTTATTCGACCGGGTTGCTTGTGCTGATCGATACCATGACCTCCTGTGGAATAAACAGCAGTCCGTTAACAAACCCAGATGAGAGCGACACACACAATCCTAAACACAGCCTACGTCTGCTTCACTAAAACCACAGAAACAACATCTCATCATCTTGTTCCTCCTGGAACGTTTCACGTTTGTAACCGATAAGATGTTCAGGAATAATTGGCCTCTTCCTCACAGCTCAGAAGACGATTCAAACATCTTCCCGTTATGTTGCTGTGGCTCTATCAGACGCCGGTTTTCCATCACAAACCCTGGAAGCTTTGTTTACGTTTTCACAACCAGCAGAGATGTGTCCTCGTCATCTCCTCCTGTCCTCACCTCCCTCCCTCTCCATCCCATCTCCTCCTCATTAGACCTTATCTGAGCTCCCACACTCAGCTGTGCTTTTTATCTGCCTAATTATGTTGCTCCTCACCTATGGAGGCAGAGGAGGAGGCCCTGCGGCATGCTGGGAAGACAATTCTTGTCTGATGCTCTCTTGTGTCCTGCCCACTTGACTTTCAGTGTGCGCACACATCTATAAACAAGCAGGACGTCCCTGCCCTCTTTTCATTTCAGTCACCTTTTCAGCGTCACGGGGCCCTTTGAGTGAGGCCCCCGGCTCCTGGGTCCCCCGACCAGCCAGGCTCAGTGATAAAACTCCCCTGACACTGCTCCATTGTGAGGCAACGATAGGAGAAACGCTCCGAGAGACACACACCTATAAAGGGAAATGCACAACGCTGCGAGCGCATAAAGGAATTTACACCCGCTGCTCCCTGCGCGTCCTTATCGAGGTTTTTCAGTCACTGCTGCATGAGCCTCTCTGAAACAACACGTCCACACGTCACTCATACTACACTCACTGCACTGCCTGTCTTCACCAGCAGGTAACCCGCAACAGCAGGTTCTCAAGTTTGAACCCCTGTCCCAAAGCAGGCCGTCCAATCAGGGCACAGGACACACCATAACTATATATAACTATATAACTCTCTCTCTATATATATATATAGTTATAGTTATAGTTATGTGTATATATACACACACACACACACACACACACACACATATATATATATATATCAGCAAAAGAATGAAAGGAATGAAAACGTGCATAAAGTTGATGCTCGTATTCAAAAAAATTACTTTAACTTTATAATGTAATTAATGATCATTTTTATAATTGACCGTATTTATCAGTTCCTCTCGTTAAAGACTGTTTCTGTTTCCTCATCCTTAATGGAATTCAAACAGTTCTATTGATTATTTCCATTACTGAGTAATTCCCCCTATGATTCAAGACTGAAATAAAAACTGAAATAATTCACATTTCAAGGTAGAATCATGAAGTTTTCAAATAATAATTCAACTGAGCCACTGATTCAGCACTTTCAGAAAATGTCTCTTATGCTCTACATAACACAAAGTGCAGTGTGTGTGTGTGTGTGTGTGTCAGCTTTAAAATGAGCAGTTTGTTTTATGTGCTCTAAGCTGCTGAAGGTTCAGCCTCCACACAGCAAAGGTTAAACGACAAAGCTTCCCTCAGGTTTCTGTAGCACTCGTCACAGCAGGACGCCTCAGAGCGGAGCAGGAGTCGAGTCTGTCAGGGTCAAAGTGCCACCACAGGAGGGACTCATCTGCACTCTGTGTGTGTCTGTGTGTGCGTAAGAGGACATACAACGCCGATAACCCCAACCCTTCCCTATATGTTCACTTGATCCCAACACACACACATACACAATGTGTGTTTTTAATGAACCTAATCTCCAGGATCAGCAGGTCTCTGAGGCGGGAAATTAACGAGAGCAGGTTAAACACACACCCGGTATGTTCAGTGAGACCCCTTTCAGATGATGTGTGTGTGTGTGTGTGTGTGTGTGTGTGTGTGTGTGTGTGTGTGTGTGTGAAATTGGTTTTCCTTGGGATTAAAGGATTAAAAAGGCCGTTAGTTCCTCAAAGTACTGCAAATGCCCCCCTCAATATTCATTACAGCCGATACAAAAGGCAGAGACGAGCTCATAATGGCCCCGACCTTCTAATCATTTCAAGCAGCGTCGCTCCGGATCGCACACACAAACACACACACACGCACACACACACACACACACTCCTTTTTATTATCATTATCCACACTATTAGCATGAGATAAGAGCCGTCTGGGTGGATTTCACACATGGACGGGATTATTGAGGAAATTGTGGCTTTTTAATATTTGTGTACATTTGTACAAAATACGTGGAAACGCTGCGGCCTCCTGCAGAGCCAGTGGTACACGGATGCCAACAGGTCTGCTGTGAGGTCTGTCAGCCAGAAATATTATTGAAGAGGGTGATAATACATCAATATGTGTGAGCCATCATAGCCAGGAGGCGGGCTGAAGTGCTCCCCCCCCCCACACACACACACACACCATGGAAAGACTGTCCTTTTAAAGTCCCCTCAGCCACAGAGAAGGGGGGGGGGGATTAATTGAAAGTGATTGAGAGCGTTTCTCTCCAGGCCCCTTTTTTCAGCCAGCGGGTAGCCACTTGTTCGCTGACAGCTATAGAGGGATTGGTTTACATTGTCTGCTGCTGTGACTGTGTGTGTGTGTGTGTGTGTGTGTGTGTGTGTGCACATAAAGGCGTGGAGGCCTAACAAGGCTGAAATTGATGCCTTTCTGGGCTGAGCGCTCTTTTTGATGGTTGCTGACATTCAACTGCAGAAAATATTGCATAGGATGTGGAAAAGGTCAGAGGAGAGGAGAGAGGAGAGGAAACAGGAGAGGAGAGGTCTATCCTAATATCTCCTAATAAAAAGGGTGGGTCTGGAATAGGTGTGAGCTTCATGAGGACTTCTTCAGGTCCTGGGTTTCTTCCTCCGCTCCACGGTTTGACTGTCTGAGAGAAGAAACCCCTCCCGTCTCAGGCATGAAACACCCATCAGCTACATCGGCTCCAGCACGAGACAGGAAACTATTACGCACATCATTTTTCTTCTGTGTCGGCACACCAGCAATTAGAGGCCGTCTCTCCCTCTGCATCACATCTTCTCCTGTATCTTCTTCCTCCTGACAGAGTAAATGCTGTGTCCGCAGTCCCTCCTCTCATATTTCCTCACCGAGCTCTTCTTGGTTTCTCATCATCGTTTCAGGGAGAGATGAGCTTTTTTTTGTGCCCTACAGCTGCATGGGATTTTGGTTATCTAATTTGTTTCTCAGTGTATTTTTTTCTTCTGTTATGTTTCGTTGCTCAGGATAAACGTGTCGTATTTGTATGTGTCAGCGTTTCTCTGAGTCGGGCCCTCAGTCCAGTTCCACTTCCTTTTATGCCACTTTACAGTACTGCAGAAAAAAAAATCAGGTTACTAATGTTAACATTAAACATGTTGTTTCTTTTTGCTCTGGATGTTCTATTGATGCATTATGGTAGTGCATCATGTTCATTTTGGCGCCGGTTTTTCTCTCCGCCATGTTTATCTCCACCTCTCTGCTTCCACGCTTCTGCCAAACTTGGCTTCATTAAAACTCTAATGAGTCCCATTAATGGACCCAGGGATCAATTCTGTTAGCATTCACTTCTACCTCGGCTAATAAGGTGTGATTAGTGTTAGTTTATTCACTCAGCCTCTGTGTGTGTGTGTGTGTGTCCTGCCATTACTCTGATCCTCATTGATTTCCTGTTTGGCTGCAGCACGCTCAGGTGGACTTCCTCCAGGGATTCCTGCCTCTCAAACCGACTATTTCAGGATCACAGCCACTGCAGTGACATTAACTGCAACACACGCAACTTCAAATAATCTGCAGCCGTCATCTTTCACCTTCCTTCATCCGTCTTTCCGTCCATGTTTTGAATTATCCCCACCAGCCTCTCTGTGGTTCCCTGAAGAGACAGTAAAGGTGTCGTAATCCAGACCTCCATGGCTGAAGCGTCCAGAGGTCATAAGGATGTCGACGCAGCAAATCACAGTTTGATGGCGACATGGTTCCCATGTGCTCCGAGCTGACCGGGACAGTCCATTCCAGAGTCCGTTTGCTAATAATGCTTCTGAATTATTTTTCAAACCTCGTTTATGACTGATAGATGCTGGTATGAAGCTTTGAGCCTGTACCTCCAGTGGTAATAAACATATCATATACACAATATGGTTATTTAAATATTCACTGTATTTATATTACATTTATATTTATATTTTCTGAACGTGGAAATTAATTTATTTAATGAATTAAAGTGGACCTCAATGATTTGTTCTGTAACTTGATGTTGAGCTGAACTTTAAAGTCCAATTTCACTGATTCACTTCAAATTATGATTTGTGAGAAATGATTCTATCATGGAAAGTTGTGGCACAAATATTTTATCAAATATAAAGTTTTCAAATCAAAGGTTCATATAGTTAAAAGGTAAATAACTTTACTTTTAAATATATAGTTCAATGGCTACTTTTAGGGTTTATTAAATGACATTATGTTTAAAAAAATAAACATCCCTGAACCAAACTGTGGACGTTCCTGGCCTGTTCTTCCTTTGTCTGCTGCCTGGAGGATTCCCCTCTGAGGACTGCTGATGATATTGTTCTGTGTGGTTTGCATCTGCTGGTTTGATAATCCAGTGATTTCGCCGTCAGAGGGGGATTCTGGGAGCGCAAACACGCAACAACTCACAAACTCCTGGACTGTGACGGCAGCCATTGTTCCTCCTAAACAATGTCTTCACTTTGATGTCTGTGACGCTTGGCTGGCCGAGGGAAGTTTTTTCAATCTGTTCTGTAGCATCTAATTCCCTCTCTCGGTTTTCCAGCCCTCTTCCCTACTGAGACGCAGCTGAAGTTAAGGAAATGATTCTACACACACACACACACACACGCACGCACACGCACACACACACACACACACACACACACACACACACACACTATTCAGTGTTTCTGTATTATAAATCCAGAGGAACCCATCGAGAGAAAAAAATTATTTATTATAAACCTGTTTAAAAACAAGCCACCAGTGTTCCTGTTCCAGTAAAATGAAACGATGCTAATTAATGGGGGTGGGGTCGTTGTCATTGTCACGCTGCAGGGGCAACAAGCTGGTTTGAGTCTTGATTGACAGATTCAATCCTCCAATGTGCTTTGGCACAAAAGGTGACAAGCAGACAGGAAACTGGCTTTTGTACCCGCCTCTGAGCTACTTAACCCGAGCCTGATTTCTCATTTATTAAAACTTAAAACACACACACACACACACACACGCACACACACACACACACACACACACACACACACACACAGTGAATAACAGCAGCATCAGCAGCGACATGGTTTACTTGATTTTGCTTTGATTTTTTTCCTCAGTGCAATTATCATTTTAGTCAAAGTTTAACAACACTGAAAAACTGCATTAAATACTTTACTTTATATTCATATTTATTCATATTTATTTTCTACCTTTAATATAAATGTATTTTTCAAATAAAATTATTTAACTAATTTCACACACTGCGTTCTCGTTGCGTCCTGTTTCCGTTGTGTTTTGAGCAAATTAACTAATAATCTTTTACTTTTCTTCCAGTACATTTTTTTGCTTTTGGCAAAAAAAATGTTTTATGCCAATGACTATGAAAAAAAAAAATTCATATGAATAAGAACCAGAATAGAACCAGATAAAGAGCAGCTGAGAGGTGTGGGCCTGAGGTGAATATAAAGCTGTGGTTTTCTGCCCCCTTCTGGCTGAAACTGACCAGATGCTACAGTTGTGATGAATACAGGTGAGATGTAGTGATGAAATATAACGACTGACACTGCTGATGATAATAGAGACTGTGACTGTATCCATCTACAAAACAACACACTTGTTTGTAAGCTAAATCAAGTGGAAGTAGGTGATGTAATCAGATTCAGACAGTTTCTCTCCATCACCTCCACCTCTCTCTCCCTCTCTCTCTCTCTCAGTCTGGACTCCATCACTTGTCATATCGCCCATTAATTTCCATGACCGATGCTGACTTTGCGTCTCGGTGTTTCCTGCCTCACCGTCCACCCCTCATCATCTTTGGGATTTGTTCTGTCTTTCCTCTGTTTCTTCTTGTTCCGTCATGTGTCTCTACCTTCTTTCTCTCTCTCCACTCACAGTCCATCTCTTTCTTCTTTTTTCTTTTTTGTTTTTCACTCGTATTTCCCATTTCATCATATATCCCACACACTCTGACACACTCCCCATTCATTTCCATAAGAGATGCTGACTGTGCAGTAATTCAGTGAGGCGGCTGGTGTGCGTGTGTGTGTGTGTGTGTGTGTGTGTGTGTGTGTGTTTTGACACTGCTAACGTGGATGCTAAGTGGTGGCAGAGGGGTGGAGACTCTCAGGTCAAAGTTATTGTGACTGATTGTTTCCCACTGAGTGAGGGGAGAAGAGGAAAACAGAGGAAAAGCAAAACTATTTTCTGTTTCATTTGACAGTTAATGAGCTCCACGTCTTTCCTGTGTATTTGATTTTGAATGTTGGCCCCTGCGGTGTGGGTGGGGCTGGCCGTGGCGGCGGCCCAGCGGCGGGCAGGTCATACTGTTTTTGTTGTGGTCACGTGCAGGCAGGAGGGTAAACAAATCCAGTTTTAATAAGAGCTTGTAGCTCATAATCCTCAGCCACCAGCAGGTGAGGGCCAACATATGGGGCGAGACCACGACCGAGGGCCAGCACAAATACACACACACACACACTCACACACACACACAAGAGTACACACAGATACACACGGAGCAGCTGTCACTTGTTTTCCGAGGCACGATCGATCCAACACGGCGCATCATTGGGAGCTGAGCCAGGAGACGGGGTGGGGGGGTTGTAGGTGGGAGGGGGGGACATAAGACACAAAGAAGGATTCACCTCTTTCTCTCTGCTCCCTCCGTCCACCTCTCCCTGTCCCGTCACGTCGTCAGACACAGGCTGATGTTTGACACTGTTGCTGTTGTTGCTGTTGTTGTTGTTGTTGCACGTGAACACTGCCTGATGCAGCGGCTCAGTATTTGACTGTGTGTTAGTTCGCAGTGCGATTTAGCTCAACTAATTTACCACTTTGCTGTTTTGTAAACATAATACGTCTGACTAGTGGGACTCGGTCATGGTTACTTTGCCCTTGTGTGCTTTATAGCGATAAAATGCTTTCAGCGTTGGGGGGGAATCAATTTCCCCCCTGACTGGTTTGGTAACACACGGCACAGACACACTGTCGCTCGCCACCGTCCTGTTTGTGGCCCAACAAATATCCCACTGCTGCTGCTGCTGTTGTTCTTGTGGCTTATTCCAGAGGTTTTCATAAAATCAATGGTGGTTTCTCAGCTTAAAGAGATTAATGTAATCTTCCAGTGAGAGTTAAACACAATGATCTCTGCGCTTTATTCTGTTAAACAGAAAAACAAAATGGAGCCAGTCAGTCTGCTTTCCCTCTCTCCTTTTCCTGCTTTCTCCACTATCTGTCATCCGTCTTGTTTCCTCCTCCCTTTACTTTCTGGATTTTCCTCCATATTCCTCATTTCTCCCCATCTTCCTCTGCCTTCCCTTTGTCTGCCTCGGCTCTCTCCCGCCGCCGGAGCCCATTTCTGCTTCTTATGAAGTGTGAAAAATGAACGTCTGCAGGATGAAGTGGACAGAATTCGCCGGCGTAATGGCCTGACAAAATGAAGCGCGGCCTTCCTTGCCATCCATCACTGCTCCAAGGCGACCGCGGTTAAGATCTGTGAAGGTGCTGGCTTATTGATTACTAGTTGTAACTAGAAAGTGTCTGATTCAGTGTTCGTGGCATGGCAGGGTGGAGAGGGGGGAGCCGGGGGAGCCGGGGAGAGTGGTTGGTGGTGGGTGGAAGGAACGCAGGCAGCTGTAGCACACTTAAAAATCCTGCTTTGATAGATTTTAAATGGTGAAATATTGATTTCCGTCCAGCCCAAGGCCTGGCCGTGCAGGCCGCGGCCATTTGTCGGAGGCATAATGCCGGACACCGGGATGAGCTGGCCACCATCAGTCATCCTGACACCGGGAAAAATGAGAGAGGAAGGAAGAAAAGGAGGAAAAGAAAGAAGTAGGGGAAGAGGAAGAGAAATAAATCAGCTGTTCAACCTTTTACCTCGATTCAACTGTGCCTGAGTCTCCTGAATCCAACACACACACACACACACACAGACACACACACACACACACTCACACACACACACACACACACACACACACACACACACACAGGGTCAAAACACAAGCCCAGGTCACGGTTACAGCGCCTGACACCGGCTGGGATGTGCTGTCAGGGAGGAGGAGGAGCACGAGGACCAGGAGGAGGTGAATATTGCTCTTTCAGTAACTGCATTAAACAGAGCATCCTCTGCTAATCCACGCTCATCCAACACAGTGTCACGTCTTTTACACTGACAAACGTCAATGAACGACTTTTACACGGAGCCACAAGAGAGTTAACGCACTCTGGTCCGAGATTCATCAGGAAGGAAGCACTAAAAATTATAATGGTAAAGAAAACACCAGCATGTTTTTAAAGGTCTTATTGGAAATCTGACACTAATTAATTTAAAGTAATGATACAGGTCTAAATAAAGGTGCATATGTACAGATCGTCTAAGATCTCATTTCACAACTGAGATATTACTCGACTAATTGAATAAAATAAATGATAAATTAATAAATAGAACTCTAATAATTAGTTCAACTTCAGAGGTTTTAACTACTTCATGGCAGTGGACATTCACTCCACCCCCCCACCCCCCCTCCCCCATGAGGGGGATTTTCTATTTCTGTTCAATGACATTCAGATAAATGTACTGTACATACTGTATATTTTTTATTGTACTGTTCTTATTTGATGTTTTTTTGTTCTGCCTAAGCTCAAAGGAATAAAAGTACTCAATCTTTCATTTAAAAAAAAATCCCAGATTCTGGAATTCAATCTCCACCAGTTTTGAAACAAATGCAAAATCCAGTTTGTCCTGACTGTGATTAAAACCCGATGTTTTTGTGTTGAGAAAACTGAAACTGGGTGGAGAGCAGGTGGTGACGCACACACACTGCGCAGAGAGGAGGCTGGGGCCTGGTGGGAGGTCTGAGGTCTGAGGTCTGAGGTCTGGCCCTGCACATTCCTCAGACAAGTGTCTCGCACCTGCTCGGCCTCAGTCAGCCCGGACTGGCCAACAGATTAGGACGCACGGACACACTCCAAATCCATTTACTCCACAGCCTGTGTATCTGCATGTGGGTCTCACAGACCCAGACATCCACACTTCACATACGTGCACCTCAACATGTTGTTTCCAGTCAAAGGCTCGAGAGCAACTATTCCTCAAAGCAACACAACAGACGTGTGTTAAATCTACATGCTGCTTCGTGATGATACGACAAAACAAACAGCATCGTGATATAAGAGAAGAACAGAATGAAATAATCTCCTCTCAGTTTGTTTCGTAATATGAGGGAAGGATCGCAGATAACACACACACACACACACACACACACACACATTAATACTGTATGTACACATCACTGCACACACACCTCCAGCAGCCTGTGTCTGACAGGTGTACATGTCAGTGGTTAGTTCAACCTGGATCAGAGCATTCGCTCTCACTCTGTAGCAGCCAGGCCCCCAGGGTGCATTTGTGCGTGCGTGTCTGTGTGCATGCATGCATGTGTGTGTGTGTGTGTGTGTGTGTGTGTGTGTGAAACGGGGGCCAGCGCTCAGTACCCAGACACTACCCATATTGTTTTCTTCGGTGGAGCTAGGAAAAGGGAGGCTGATTTACAGAGCTGTCTGGCAGTGGAGTATACGGATGCATGACTGACTCGGCCTAATGGAGTTTTCAGCTCTGGATTTACACTGCTCTCTCTATGAGAGGAGCCGGCCTGCACATGAGCACCATCAGCTCCACCAGTGCTGTGATCTCCTCCTGTAGTCCACTCCCACCTCATTCGTGCCATCACGTTTCATGTCTGGATGCAATAAAAGCCACCAAAAGCAAGTCAAGCTACTTTTTCCTCCACTAATATTTGGTTTTTTTGGTGTTTTTTTTGTGGAACAGCTCCTTTATTATTGTGTACTCACAGTCTGAGCACTTAAAAAGGTGATTTAAAACACTCGATATGTTGAAATCAGTGAATGTGTTTTGTGACCCGTCCTATATGATCATAAATATGAGCTTTCCCAGAATGCGTCGCTGTGAGCAAATGCGTCACCACTTCCATCCGGACAAACAGCGGAGAAAGAATGAAGATCACAGGCTGTAAAATGCTCAAAAAGCTGTCAAAAACAAGAGGAGAGTCCAACTTGTCTCTCCTCCAACACGGCAGCATGTCCCAGGCTCTGAATTAGCCGTCACCACACTGCGATAATGCTGGGAATCCGACATTAACGCGTTAACTGGACCTAAACGGCTTTTGTCTGTGTCGGATCGCTGGACCGCCATCAGGGCAGCTGCCCCCAAACACCGGCTTCATCGAATTACACATTTCACAGCTCACAAACAGTTACACCCCAAACTATGCAAACAAATCCATTCCTATGCTTCTGGAAGGACACGCACTCACGTGTGAAGCTAATACTTCCATGATGAGTGACAGGTCGCCGTCTACTATTAGAAACTCTTCATTAGCATGAAGGTTCCTGGGTGAATGACTGAGCAGTGAGTAGCAGTGTATCTAAAGAGAGAACGTGAGGAGCATCAGTCCTCCAGTGTCACAGGGATCACGTCATGAAACCACCCTGATGTCCTTTATCATCATCTAACCTCAGTGGCTCCTGAAGCACATTTGCCAAAAAAAAACGCTGTGTGGAATCGCTCCCACAGTAAAAGCTCTGGTCCAACATCAACTGCTGGCAGTGGCTAATGAACGCTACATAAACTGGAAAACTGATTCCCTTCATCCACTGACATCACTTTAGAGGAGTCTATGGTGCAGTGACACTGTTAGGCCACAGGGCTGTGGCCAATCGGTGGGAGAGCGACGAGGACAGAAAACGGCGGCGCGATTGTTTTCTGAACACAACTTATTGTTGAAGAACATGTCATGTGACGTGCAACGTGCAGAGAGCCACAGACAGCCTGAGAGCAAAGTGCAGATTTCTTCATTGCCTCCGTCCACAACAACGAGAGCTGGGATTTGTCTCTGAGCTCCTCTCTGAGCTCCTCTCCTCTCTGTGCTCCTCTCTGTGCTCCTCTCTGTGCTCCTCTCTGAGCTCCTCTCCTCTCTGTGCTCCTCTCTGAGCTCCTCTCCTCTCTGTGCTCCTCTCTGAGCTCCTCTCCTCTCTGTGCTCCTCTCCTCTCTGTGCTCCTCTCTGAGCTCCTCTCTGAGCTCCTGTCTGAGCTCCTCTCCTCTCTGTGCTCCTCTCTGAGCTCCTCTCTGAGCTCCTCTCCTCTCTGAGCTCCTCTCCTCTCTGAGCTCCTCTCTGTGCTCCTCTCCTCTCTGTGCTCCTCTCCGCAACGTCTATCGAGGAAATATAAAAAAAAAGAAAAAAAGAGAGACTGAGGGAGACAGAGCGGGATCAAGGTCTCTCCCTATAATTACAAAGATAGCATGGTCGCGCTCCCTCCCCACTGGAGCCTCAGAGGCGTCACTCCCCGTCTCTTCATATTGTATAAAGACTGTTCTATCAGCCCAGGAACGGCATCATTGCTTGTAAATTAATTTGGGGTTCCTGTCAGTCGGGGCCCTCTCCTCTCTTATCTGGCAGTGTAATATGGGAAGCTGAGAGGCTGGGGAGATACTGCTGAGAGCACTGGCAGGGAGGAGGTGGAGGGGGGGTTGGGGGTGTGGGGGTGTGGGGGTGTGTGTGGAGGAGTAGAAGTGAGTATTAAAGAGAAGAGAGATAAATAGGAGGAGGGAGCGAGGCAGGGACAAAACAAGAGAAGCCAGCGAGAGAAGCCAATGAGTCCCTGGTGGATGTCAGGAGAGGATCCGAGGAAGAACCTGACTCAGTGATAAGAAAGTAAGGTCTGGCATCCTATTTACTACACACACACACACACACACTAATACACACACGCACACACAAGCTATTCGTCATCCAGCGGACTGGACTCTACACGGAGAGGCCTTCACCTATCAGCACTATTTGTCCCTGTGTCACAGGCGGCAGATAAATCTTCTCCTGAGGACCCTTGTTTAAATCCGCCCCCTATTACCCCGGGTCCAGCCCTATCATGATCACATGTGCTCCACACATACGCACATATACACACCTCTGACCCCTTCAGTTGTTTCTAATTAACCCCTCACCCACTGTATGTAGCCTCAATTCCCTGATGGCAACACACAGGCCTGACTATAATCCCATTAGCAGCCGGAGGCAGGATGGTGAAAGGAGACGGACACTGACTCAACACTGGAACGGAGTTCATTCACATACATAATAATCACCACTACCTGGAGTGACAGCGACAACCTTTATTCACTGGGAGGAAATGTGCTTTTAATTATCTATTTCATAAAATGCATTATGACCTGTGTTGTTCCGGGAACACGTCTCCTTATTATTCTCCCTTTAAATTAAACTAATGCAGAGTTAATTATGTTTGTTTGCATGTGTGTTCTTATAGCTCAGACTGTGTTGACGGCTCGCTGCTTGTAACAACTAATTTATGTTGGGCTGAAAATCTTTTGTGGCTGCAGAACTAAATTAAAAGACAGCTCTAAATTAATAGAGATGTGCTCCATCTGAGAGGCTTTTAGTTTGCTCATTTCAAACCGACAGAGCTATTTCTACTTTGAAGTCAGCGGGGAAAACAACATGGACCGCTTTAAGAAAATTACAACAGCTCACTTAATAAAAACACGTCTATCGTTGACAAAAAAAATCAGCTATGGAAAGTAACACAGTACAGTTAGCCTGATTCAGATTTTCAAACTTTCTATTTCACCACATTATTAAATATTAAAATAGAGAGAAAATACTGGAAACACTCTCAAATAACGTGACTTGTTAGAGATTAAAACATTCTAATCAGAAATTAACCTAAACGCCACCTCTGCACTGACACTTCCTGTATAAATAAAATTCCCGTAGTTAAAATGGAAGTTCAGTAGCAAAGTAGGAAAAAAAAGCTGGACTGCATAGCGTCACAGTGTGAACGCTCATAAAGTGGTAGTTGTCCACCGTAACATATTGTAGTAAGCTAATAGTGCATTGTAAATTGCATGGTTTGTCGGGTGAACATGATAATACTGTTGTGTGAGAGCAAGTAAAAGCCTTTGTTTTCTACCAGGGAGTTATGAGTAATTACGGTCGTATTTGTGAGTGTAAACACACTTTTTCCACATGAAACAAAGAAATATCTTCTTTCTCATGTGGAGACCCGAGAATGCCACGGCAACAAAAGCATCCTGTTATTTCAGGCTGGTGCCCAAAACAACAATGAGCAAAACAAGCCTGGAATATTGTCTTCTACATGTTCGGATATCTGGCAGACATCCAAAGTGGGAAACAAAACACAGCGGCTGCTGAAGCAAACGAACAATAAGACATGCATCATCTATTGTGCCCATTCTGTGGGGCTGGATCTGAATCCACAAGAAACAGTGGCTCCTATCCAGGCGCTTGAAACGTGGAGGTGAATAAATGAATCTTTTTAAAAATGGGGACAGTCTCTGCATGTCCCCTCTTTTCCATACGGGCCCTCAAATACTGTTCTGTCCAGCTGCATAAGAGTTGTGTTGTTGAAATACAGTTGTTACTTCTTTGAAATATCTCACTGGGTCCTGGTGTCATCAGAACAAACTGTTACACAAATAAACAGTCAGACTAGCTTTCATTTAAATCATTTAAAAACAATGATGAACAGCATAAGGCACAGGCCTCTGGATCTCTGTGCATCTACTGCCACCTAGTGGCTCGTAGCGAGCAAAGCTGCAAGCAAGCTGACAGCAGACGGACGCATGCGCAATAATATTTAACGACAAAGTCTGCAGAGACAAACGTTTGTGCCAAAACGTTTGAAATGAGTCATCACGTCACATTTAACTTTTCTGTTTGAATAATGACAAAATACACTACGTTAAAATATAAATACATAAATGTGAAAACAATCATATTTCAAGTATCCTGTTTTGTGTGACCATTTTTTTTTACTATTATATTAATTCGTTAAAAAAAAAAAAGCTGAAAATCATCACAATGATCTGATTGAACCTGACGACGGTTCAAATTTTAGTGAACAAAATACAAAAAAAACAACAAAAAAAACCCCACACTGGCTTGAGTCAAAAACACATGACAACAACACAACAATATAACACAACAGCGACAGCTCAAAAACACCGTGCAGCAAAACAACAACAATATAACACGACAGCTCCAGTCCAAAACATAAGACAACAAAACAACAACAATATAAACCGGTCCTACCTGTGTGAAGAGAAGGCGTCAGCCATGTTTCCGTGTCACATGATGCTGCTAGTTGTTGTTGTGATGCTAACTGTCGGCTTCTCTCCGGTTAGCAACAGCCGGAAAACTAACTTATAAATTGTGGCACTCGGTTCATTACGACTACGTTTCCGGTGTTTAAGTCCAGGTAAGAAGTGTGTGTGTGTGGTCTGTGTCTCGCTTTATGTCCTCACAGCGAGTCCGTCCACAGTTTAACCGCAGTTTGGACACTTGTCTCACTTCCTTTGACATTTGACCCGGCGAGACGATGCAGTACCACCTCTTAACCACACCGACCCACGAACGCTCTATGGAGGGGCGCTGTTTTCTAATGACAGTAATTCAATTCCATCGTAGAAGAAAGAATGGGACAGGTCAGGTGTTTGCAGATGTTTGCATTTGCAGATGTTTTGCTTGTAATAGTTTGTGTGTCCCACATAATATCTTGTTTGTCCAACTATGACGTTAAAATAAATATTAAGTGTTAAAATAAATATTAGATATACTAATGGCTGTCAAGTGAACAATGGGAGCTGGTTTGTAAAATCCCTGAATAGTCCATTAAAATTTAGGAGCATTTGAAACAGCTTAACACTGATATTGCCTTTTTACATTGTGAGACCCATGTGTGCGTTAAGTATTTATTAAAAATGGTGTGGTCAGGTGTTTCCAGTGGCATCATTAGGCCTATTTTAGCTTTTACACTGAAATCAGACACAGTCACATATAAACCAGTGTCACAGTGTCGTGTTTACATGCAGTCACAGCCACTGCAGCAACGTTCAGCAACTTCTCATCAATAACTGAGTCTCTGGAGACAACACTGATAAAGTCCTTTAATAAATCACACTGAGCTCATTCACAGCAACATTTCAGAATTAAAAACAGAATCAACGGTTTTCATTTTATATAATAATCTACAAAACTGTCTCATCATTTTCCATCAAAGGAGCAAAACATCTGTCATTTCATGTATGAAAGCAGCTTCTCTGTTACACTGAGACACAGAAATAAACACATATCTTTTATGTTAGAGTGGAGTTTCTGTTTCAAATATATTGACAACAGTCAATAATCCCCATTCAGTTCACTTACAGAAACACAGTGAGATGCATGAACAGTGGTGTGGGTGGAGTGTAAAGGTCAGAGATCACCACAGAGACAATCTGTGGACAGGGACACAGAGTTTATGTCACAGCTGCCACCACAGCAGTTCACAGGCCCAGTCACAAAAACACAAAGGCCAAACTCAGACATGTACACACAGTCCACTGAGACTGACACAAACTAAACTGGATCAACGGTGAGGCTCTGAGGTCAAAGGTTAGGTCAGCAGCAGAGGGCTTCATCTGAAGGACAGGACACAGGTCAGTGTCTCCAATAAACACTTTATCTAAAAACACTGAAAAAGGTGGATTCCACCTTAAATCCGTCTCCTGAGGTTTGTTTGTTACACTGCAGCCTGAGGACACACACACACACACACACACAGACACACATACACACAGACACACACACACCCTCTGAGGTCTGTCACTCAAAACGCTCGCAGTTCTTGCTTTGTCAGACATGTGGGACCATGTCCATCAGCAGCCTGCAGAGGGCGAACAGGAAGTGACTCACCACTGGGTTGAAAACCAGCAGGGCCTGTTCCATAAAGCAGGATTACCAAATAAGCCAGGCTTATTTCATTAGTCTGGCTTATTTGGTAATCCTGCTTTATGGAATAGGCCCCACTGATCATCATGAGTGAGTCGAAGAACATCATCAGACATATACACATATATCACATAAATAAAACAAACACAACAGAATCACAAATCACTCACCTGTCCTCACTGTAGATCATCTTCTATTCATCTGGAAAAACAAACCGATTGTTGAGGGATATGGAACAAACTTTACATCACAACACTGTGACTTGTCAAAAAGAATGTAGATGTTGAAACTTGCCTGATGTCAAACCTTGTATGAGATCAGACAAATACAAAGATGAGACTGACCTCATGACCCTGAGCAGATTTCTGCAGAGAGATCCAGGAGCCAGGAACTGAATCACATCAGTGTATCTTCTGATGCAGGATCTGAGGACTCATTCTGTTCATGCAGAAAGAAAAACAAACACACAAACATTGACTCTTTCAGTTTAAACGTATATATCCTCAGCTTTTCTCTGGGAGTCGTCAGCCTGTGTAAAGACGACATGGAGTTTGACTCGTGTGTCTCATAAAAAGAAGAATATTTCTGTACCTGGATCAAACTTCAGCCACAAACGATCTGTTTCCCACATCCACAAACGACCTCTGACCTCTGACCTCTGACTGAGTCTCCAGGCTTTGATCTTAATCAGCTCCTAATTAGACTCAATCACCACCAGCTGTGACTCATACTGCAGACTGGACAGGGTGTTTGTGCAATGCTGCCCCCAAGTGGTGGTATGGGGTTATTACTGCTTTCACCTCTGTGTTGAAGAAAACAATGCAAACACAATTTGTTGTGGACTAAATACAGATTGATAAACACGATTCCCAATGGGTAATAAATAAT
>JAFBJQ010003074.1:0-15793 GCA_016785345.1 Trinectes maculatus
TGGGCTGAAGACTGAGGTAGCTGACCCTCCTTAGACTTTGCCTGTGATGGATAGATGGCATCAACACTGTGCAACCAGCCCAGTGTAGTGCGACTGCAAAGTGTGATGTCATTGTCAGTCATGTTCTCAACAGTCACTTCAACTTTAGCATTATCTTCTGAAGGGAGCTGGATTAACTGTTCTCTAATGACTAAGCCTGCTGGCCATGGTGCTTCATGGTTAGGCTCAAGCATTACATGTGACGCACTCAACACACTCTTATTTAACCAACCACATTGCACTGCTATCACTTTGTTCTTTGGGATGGTCACTGGCCGCCTCCCTATTCTGGCTATGTGGGGTTGACTATCAGGCTTTTGTTTCTTTAAAACTGATAAAACAGATCTTGCGGTCTTGCGCCCTACCTCCAATGCTGAGCATAATCTGTTCACCATGTGAGCTGGAGGGATGCAGTCATCACAAGTGTCAGTTCTCAATGCTAGTTCTTCCATCACATTGAAGCCACTGATGGGGCGTTCAATGTCACCATTGGCAACCAGAATTGGCACTTGGACTGGTCTATCACTCATTCCAGCCACAGCGTTCTTGGACAGGCTGAACTCGGTCTCTATCCATCCTTCATATGGAATGCTGGTCCCATTAGCAGCTGAGAGTTCTAAAGCTCCTTCCTCAAGTAGCTCCGTCACTGGTCTCACTTCAGCGTCAGGCAGATACTTCTTTCTCCAGTTTGTTCCCAATATCGACACTTGAGAGCCGGTGTCCCACAGTACTGCAGTGTCAACACCTCCTAAGGATGCACGAACCAGGCATCTCTTCCCTACCAGCTTCGCCATTTGCTGTTGCTTGCCAGTGAGGGGCATGTTCAGGCTGAACAGGTCTGCCTGGTCCATCTTCCCTTCAGGACGGGGCATGATTTCAATCTTACTTGTGTTGACTAAGACATTTCTCTTGCGACAACCTGAAGCCCAGTGTTCTGTGCTGCCACACTTGTAACAATGATCACATTTCCCACCTGGATTGGATGCTTGACACTGTTGACACTGTCTGATGTTTGCATTCTTAGGCTGTGGTCGATATCTTCGGTCTGGCTGTTCACTCACTCTCATTGGCTGGGGTGTAGGGGTCTGCTGAAGACTGGCAATGTGAGTGGTGAGATTCTGAAGAGCCTCGCATATGGCCTTATTGCCTTGATCAATTTTTTCCATTAGTGTATCTCGTTTGGTCGTTTCATGCTGTTTGTTCTTACTATTTGGTTTGTGTGCACAGCTTTCTTTGTCAGCTTCTTCGTTTTCCTCACTCACTGCCGCAACTTTGATCATCTTTGCTTTTGACATAGCTGACAGCTTATTCTTTCTTTCTGTTTCTAGACTGTAGACAGTAGTCATTTTCTCCAGGAGGACCTCATCTGTGACACTAGCGTTCTGTAAATACGGCTTCATGTCTGTACGAATGGTGTCATCATGAAGACCGGTGAGTACTGTCTGAAGAAACTGATTTTGGATGAGCTCTGGACTGTACTTTTCATCCGACCCGACATCACTGGAAGCAAGCAAAAGTCTCTCTTTTAACTCGATTGCTCTAAAGAGGAAGTTTTGTGGGGACTCACGACTGTCTTGTGTTATGTTCAGTAGTCGGTGATACAGGTCTGTTGAACTGTCCTCTTTGAAATGTCCCTTTAATATAGCCTTCAACTGGGGGAGGGTTAAGTCTCTTTTTATCTCAAGCATGTCGCGAAGACTCAAACCTGGGCTGATCGACTTGATGACGGCCTCCATGACTTCAGCCTCACTGTGTCCTCTCATCAGGCCTCTGTCCATCTGATGCATACACCAAGATTATGTTGCACCCCCAAAGAGACATGACGACTTCACTCTTCTTCTGGCAACTTTTATTCACCCTCAGTTCAGTGTTGGAGTTTAAATGAAGTAAAACAAAGTCCACTGCTAACACACGCTCACTCAACTTAGCTCTCTCGTCCTCTGCTCGGTTCACTTGCGCTCACTGATGACATCACGAGCCACTTGAACTCTAACCTCTTGGTTATAGCAAAAACTATTATAATTCACTGAAAATGTCTAAAAATAAAAACACAATGAAATAAGAATATACTCCTTACTGAAACCTTATATCCTTTCACAAATTAATCAAAATACAAATCCTGAAATACTCCTAGGTCGCAACATAGATAGCAAGGTTAGTCAGTGACACAACAAATGAGTAAGTTAGCTTGCTTATGTAGTATAAAAAAAGCCCTACCTTAATCTTACATTTACATAACTTATCATTAACTGTCAGATCTGAACAAATTCCAGCTCAGAGCCAACAGTAGGCCATGGACACACACACACACACACATGGCTCAGGGTCACAGTCAAAAGAATAACCAGAGCCCAATGCATTCCTTATCAAGTATATGTAGTGTAAACATCCCTAACTTAGTTTTACATTTCTTACATTTCTTTTATTTCTTAAAATCTTACACAATTTGATTAGAATAGAGAATAATGTTTTAATGTTTAAAGCCTGTGTATATTAGAGCCCATGTGAAAGTAGGTCAAGAGGTTAAAAGTGGTCAAACACCTGGACCTTTTCAAGGAGATTGAATCGAACGCAACTGGATTTTTCATGCTCGCTGACTAGGCTGAGCCTAGTCAGAGCATGAACTGATGAAGCCTCTTGGATGAGATGTGAAACGTCTTCAAAAAGGCAAAAACCAAAAATCCAGTTGCGTTCGATTCAATCTCCTTGAAGATAACTATGACCTGGATGAATGAGAATATTCACACACCTGGACTTGTGACAATCCCCAAATTCCTGACAATCCCCATATTCCTGACAATGCCAGACACCCTGGCTAAAGACTGGCTTATATTGCCCCACGTGCCACCTTAGGTGGGGGTCTCAACAGTATGTAAACAAGAGTTTGAGCAGAAAATCAGTTGTTGCTGGGTTTTTTGGAACAACTCAGAGCTTATTGTGCTTTTACTCTGTAATTGTAATAATAAACTCGTATGGTACTTTGATTCAGAGAGCATCCAGTGATTTTTGATTGTTTATTTTTGTGTCTAAGTTGCAATTTTTTAAGGCATCATATAAGAATGGACTACGAAGGGCTGGACAAACTTCAAAGCCATCTGGCCCAGCTTTGAGCCCTGTTCACCCCACTTCACTTATAGAATCTATTCACCTTGAAAAGCCTATTCACAAGGTAGTAGTCATCTTAGTTGAAGCCACTTAGTCACATACATAAGGTCGCATTCATAAGGTCGCACTGCGAGGGGCGGGAGGTCATCGCCAAACAAAATCATGTCCGTTCTCTGTCCTGGCTCCTCAACGGTCACTCCCTGATAATAACTTAAAAACTACGAGCACTTGACAGCAAGCACTTGAAGTGATTTTCATTGCTTTCTGATAAATATTTACATACTCATTTACTTCTTGCACTTCTGGGTATATCTAAACGTTGAATGGACTTATTGTAAGTCGCCTTGGATAAAAGCGTCTGCTAAATGACTGTAATGTAATGTACAAGAGAAGACGCAGAAAAATCTGCACAGAGTGATAAAAGGCAGAGCAGCTAGAATGGGTGATGTCATCCCACTCTGGAGGTGTCAAGCACTTTCCCACACACAATAATAGGAAAATCAGAACAGAGCACAGACTTAAACTGTCATCCATAAATGGTTCAAGACATCAACAAACTGTTTATGTATAAGAGTTGAGAGTTTTGTGACTAGTTCTAGTTCTAGGCAAAAACATGAAGCAGCTGTAACAGTTCAAAAGTGACTAAGGAATCTGATAAGTGGCAAACAGTTTCAATGTATTTCCTATGAGGAAAAAAAAATGTATATAAAGTTGAATATTGCAAAAAGTATCTATAGTATCAAAAGGTTGTATACAAGTAGGAATGTCGTGACAGAGCTGCATCTTTTAATGTTTGAATGGCAAAAATCGGAAAAAAGCTCTACGAGTAGAGCCTTAGCTAGTGTTAGCTAGCTACATTATTATGATCAGCAGAATGACATTTGACACAAATTACAGTGCATACTGTGCTTTCAGCATTCACACAACAACAACAATAATAATAATAATAATAATAATAATAATAATGATAATAATAATAATAATAATAATAATAACTGTTATTGTAACTGGCGTGTGTGGCTGGAGGCAGAGCTGGTCGCTCGTTGGCAACCTGATGAGGCACACCGGTTCCTGATCATGTAATCAAGCCCTCTTTAAATGGAGTCTGCTGTCTGCACTTCGATGCCGAAGTATTCCGTTCCACACGTTTCGCCGCCTCTTCCTTTCATGGAATACCAGCTCTGCCTCTTGTGACGCCACCACGCACATCCTGGTTTACACTCTGTTAGTCACTTTTGGTTGTATTTTTGTTCAGTGATATTAAATTGTTATTTTGTTACTTTACTCGCTCTGGCCTCTGAATCTTTTGGATCCAAACTCTTACCCTTAACATATCTCTTGATTATCAAATGAAATGTTCAACTATTATCACTGTTCTTAATTAAGCATCAATCAATTACCCAAATATGTGTAATGTGTTTATGCGTGTGACTTACAACAGCAGGTGAATTGACCACAGCCAGATTATAGCCATAAAGCATGGAGCTCCCAAAGGAGGAAAGGAATGCGACTGCCAACAGAGAGCTGCTCAGGTGCTGTAGCCAAAAAGAGAGAGAATGTGTTACAGAGTGCAAAATATTGAATGAAGCTTTCATCAGGAGAGAGTAAGAAAGCAATTCCTTGTTCTATCTATCACTGATGAAATCACAGTGACTTTTTTATTTTGCTATCTCACCCCAAGGGTAGTAGAAGTGTGAAGGGTTCCACAGTCAAGCTAAATTAAAGGATAATCAGAGTGACAAATTTAATTCAGCTTTTATGCCAGATGAATTGTCCTGAATAGCACCTAGCACCAGGGAGAAGTTCTACTCTATACAGAGTTACAGAGCAGAGAGAGATTAGGGCACTGGGAGGTGTTTATTAAGATGGAAACTACATGGTACAGTTTCAACAACACATCAAACTATTTTGTATTTCCTGGAAACACTGTTCCACTAGGGTTTTGAAATTTTTTTCTTCTCCCTCTACTCTAATGACTGCAACTCAGATGATCCATCTGTGAAAATCCTCAAGTTTGCAGACAACACTACAGTCAACGGCCTCATCAGAGAGGGTCACGAGGCCGCCTACAGACGGGGAGTGGATCAGCCACTCAGTAACACCTTGAGCTCAACCCGCTCAAAACTGTGGAGATGACAGTGGATTTCAGGAAAAGCCCACCAATCTTACCCCAACTCACAATCCTCAACAGCAAAGTGTCTACTGTGGACTCCTTCAAGTTCCTGGGAACCACAATCCCCAGGGACCTGAAATGGACCTCCCACATAGACACTGTCAGAAAGAAGGCCCAGCAGAGACTGTACTTTCTGTGTTAGCTTCTACACTGCCATCATCCAGTCTGTTCTCTGTGCATCCGTCACTGTCTGGTTTGGTTCTACCACCAAACAGGACAGGAACAGACTGCAACGGACAATCAAGTCTGCAGAAAAGATCACTGGGACTGAGTTGCCCTCCATCCTTGACCTGTACCTGATCAGGGTCAGGGAACTGGCAGACAGCATCACTGCAGACCCCTCACACTCTGCACACAAACTCTTCAGACTGCTGCCCTCTGGTAGATGCTACAGACCTCTGTATGCGAAAACCACCAGACACAGAAACAGTTTCTTCCCTCATGCTGTCTCCCTGACTTCTCCATAACCATAAACATCTGCCCACATCACACACATCTCATACACCACTGCTCAGAAGCCCTTTGCACTCGCCACTTAATAGTTCTTTCTCTTAAATACAATATCTGCTGCTGCTGAATAATCCATGTACATAACTGTCATGGACCAAACAGGGGAGCAACGAGGAGACATGAGTATATTTGAAAAATAGGGTTTTATTTACCCAAAATTAAGCTTGTTACAAAATAAATGTATCTAGGCCTATAAAAGAGGTCTACGAAAGATAACTATACTCAATTAAACAGCAAAGAAACAGCAAGGTTAACAGAACAAACAGACCTAACATAATGACACAAAGGAGCACATATATACTGGCTTGGCCAAACCATATGACACATAAGGGGAAACCAAAATGGATGCCAACTACAATTAAACACAAAACAAACTAACTAAACCCAAATCCCCCTATGACACAGTGGGAAATGGTCTAGACTGATGAGCTTGGCCCCAGATTTAAGATGGCTCCACCCTTAGCCCTGCCTTTTGCAGGGAAGAGTCCTCCCCCAACCACGGTAACTCAAAGACAAAGAAAGAAATGATTAATATAACATAAACTTTTTCAGAACCTTACACTGTAAAATGTGTGCACTCCACTAAACAATATAAGGCTCAACGTAAATAAACAGATGCTGAATCAAATAAACAGTGTATTGGCAAATTTTGTACTACTAATTGTTTGGTGCAGTTGGCTGCAAATGAAATTAACATGTGTAGAAAAAAATGCAACAAAAAAGGAGCTGTGAGTGTATTTACTTCACCATGTGTGGCTATAGCCATCACAATAACTTTGGATTTAGGATTTATTTATAACTTGTTTATTTTCTGTACTTTCTACCATGTTGTTTATAGGAGTCAAATTCCTACTCTGTTGTCACATACATGGCCAATAAAAAACAATTCTGATTCTGATTATTACAAGGTACAGTTTCAAGAGCACGTCAAAACAACACTTCAAACTATCTTTGAACAGTATTTTCTGGAAATACTGTTGTGCTACGGTTTTGAAATATGAACCTTGTCATATCCTTACACATTTATTAGTGACACAAGTAGCTGTTAGACAAATGATAAAAAAGCTTGGGCCGCAACAAAAAATGAAGTGATAGAGAGGGCTTTAACAATTGTCAGGCAATAACAGCATTACACAACTTAGTAATTTCGAGAGAAATATATAACTAACAGCACTATTGGTGTTTAAATCTATGAAATAAATTCGCCATCTGCAAGGTAAGGCACAGAGAAACAACTGAGGTCTTGCAAGTCACATCTCTCTCTCCCTTGTGTCTTTCTCTCTTACTGAACGTCTTCACATCCTTGTTGTTTCCACTCTCTCTGTGGGTTCACACAATGGGGATAAAACTGAATAATTTTGTTGCTATTGATATTTTGTTGTAGATGCCTAATGGTTAAACTGGAAGGCCAAAAAGCCTTCCAGTCAAGACCACTTTACTGACTAAAGTGGTCTTGACTGTCACATCGTCTGTTTCATATATCATTGGTATCAATATCATTTAGTATCAATTCAGGCACCTGAAACAGACATGTGGCTGATGAGATTCTATCAGGTCACTTGTGGTTTAATGAGTCATTTTAGGACACAGCATGCATGAGGAAAAAACTGCATCTAGATTAGGAGTAGGCCTATAGGCCACACCTGGCCCAAGGCATTGTGTACTCCCACCTGCTAGGAATTTACATTAACAATAATAATATTCATCCTATTCCTGTTTAATTTGCAGTGTTGATTTCGCTTTTTTCCCTGCTATACTTAATTGGTACCACCAGGTGGCACGTCACAGCTGCATCAGTCAAGTCACTCTTATTCTCTTGACCTTATCTCAGTTTGACTCTCATACAGGAGAATTTCAACTCAAACAACTCAAAACTGAAACTGAAACAAAAGTTTTATTTTTTCCAACAGCTTCACACAAGATGACACTAGGTGATATTATTGACTCTACTAGAAATATGAACATATGTCCAGTGTCATTAATAAAACACACCACAGAGACCAGCTTACTGATGAACACTTAAGCACTGGCCGCTGGATACATTTCATTGTTTATGCTGCTCATTTTTCACCGCATCCACCTGTCAGTTCTACAAAAGCAAATGTGGCCCTCGAGCCAAAAAGTTTGCCCACCCCTGATGTAGATGAATACTGAACGCAAAGGATGGCTTACCAGGAAAATACAAGCCTGGCTGGACCAGGTCAAAGTATTGCCAAGGCTCTTCTCCATCAATCTGTCAATCAAATTTGATTTGTATAGCCCATATTCGCATATTCACAGTTTGCTTCAAAGGGCTTAACAGTCTGTACAGAGTGTAACATCCTCTGACCTACACCCCGCTGATCTATGTGTTGACAGTGACAGCAGTTGAAATCATGGCGAGAAACATGAGCGAGGACATGTGAGGAGAGCAGGGGGGAACAACCAACTTCAGCATTGCTAATATTACACTCACATACTGTCTCGCTCTCTCTCTTGCTCACACACACACACACACACACACACACACACACACACACAGAGGGAGAGAGAGACAGAGAGAGTGCCCAACTGTGTCAAGTGAGAAAAAAGGTTTTGGTCTGAATGCCCATAACATTTTACCATACATTTAACCATACTGTAATTTTCCAGTCTGGGATCAATAAAGTAAATCTATCTATCTATCTATCTTATCTATCTATCTATCTATCTATCTATCTATCTATCTATCTATCTATCTATCTATCTATCTATCTATCTATCTATCTATTTACATTCAGCAAAAATAATTTTTAACTCATACACCAAATGAACCCATACACATTTCCAGAAACAAACATCCACTTCTTATTATGAATATTATGAGTCTAAATATAACATGATTAATTATTGATTAGTGTTCAAAATTTACATTATAGTTTTCACAGGAAGTTCCTTTAATAGTAAGTCCGCTATACAACAAACATTGACTTTAATGATGTTGGCTCACTGAGCTTTTCACAGAGTCCTCATTACATTAAACATTACAGTCTATTTTATGTGATTAACTTTTTCCTATACTATTAATTTAACCTTTCTTTTAGACAGACTGAAATTTGTTTTTCCATTAAAAACTGTTTTATGGTGAACGTTTGCACAGAAATATGTAGGATTTATGCAATGAGCTATGTGACCTACTTGAATACCTCATGTGTTGTGTCCAGTCACTTTTTTCCAAGTTCACGGAGATAAGTTTGAAAGTTGCTGCGAATCTGTTGTGTGAAACCGTACTCAGTTAGCTGAAAACACTGGCTCTGGCTATCCATCTGATTGTCAGTTGCAACTTACCGCAGTCATTTTTCCTGAAGATGGAATTAAAACCTCTTCAGCCATTTAGAAAATCAGTCAGTTAGTCCCAAACAATAAACAGCAAAAATGTTACTTCTACGCTGCAGATGATCAAATCCCTGCAACAATAAGTGTGATAAGACAGGTTAAAGTATTCATGTGGAGTATGTTGGCCAGCGGGTCCACAGGCTCCCAATAACAAGCCCACACAGTGTCATCACATGACGGAGAACAACGTGACTGACTGAGAGAAAAGCCTGTTGTAAGCAATTAGCTTTAAGTGAATTTACAAAGAAAGAGATAGAGGAAACAAATGTTACATTTGTACAGTGCAGTTCTTGCCAAAGCAACTACTCAAAGCATTGTGAAAGGTCACAAAGAAGTAAAACTTCAAAGTCTATATGTGTTATAATAAGAATGTTCACTCTCAGGTTCCCAGTCATGTACAGCCAGGAGACGAACTTGGCAGAACCAGAGACAATGTTAATCAATGTATGTGTAGTCCTTAGAACAGTATTTCTGCCCAAAAATAAACCAAAAAAGTCGTAAAAGCACATTTTCAAACATTCAAACCTTATAGTACAAATAGCTAAGGACAATGAACAGCCAACATTTGGATCTCAATTTTAGAAAAGAGCACACACTGTCCAATGCTCTTCATCCAGTTTCATGGTTCGGATGGTTTATACACACTTGATGGACTGATTTTATCCTGGCAGCCGCCAATTTATCACGGTGGGGGATTGTGAGCAAAGCCAGAAAACAATTATCATTTTATTTAAGTCTTCATCAAAAAACAAGAAAGACTGATATACCCTGTCAGTAAATTCAGGGATTAGTGTGACAGGCTCTCAGATAATTTTGCAAGAGAAGACTGTGCAATAATTACAGACTGTGTCTGTAATCATTTATAGAATACATAAAAACAGATGTCCAGCATCTGTTTTTATGTATTCCAGCATTCACACAATAAGAATAAGAATAAGAATAATAAGTAAACACGATAACAATTAGTGACTGATTTTTTCATTCACTTGTTCTGTACCAGCTGCAGCATAGACGCAGTGTAGAAAACGTTCATGACTCAAAACAGTGGGTCTTTCAGTTTCATTCATTTGTCACGTGACCAGCAGATCAGTTTGTGTGCTCACAAGAGGGCTACAGCGCCACACTAAATGAACAAAATGACTCCAAGAGATTTGTTAATTTTATTGTCCGAGACTCTGTGATTCGAATCACTAAAAAGACTCAAATCTCCCAACACTACAAAGCCGTCTCTATGGGGAGGTTGGATTTGGTCTATAATTATTTAAAATCTCTGGGTCCAGACTGTGTTCTTTAAGGAGTTGTGTAATTATAGCTACTTTAAAAAACTGTGGTACATAACCAGAAGATAGTGACAAACTGATTATGTTAAGTAAAATAGTGTTAAGTAGAGGCAGAATTTCTTTGAACAGTTTATTTCATCAACGAGGAATCTGATGCTAGTTTACTAATGTTTAAACAGTAGTCAAATCAGACAACCCTTATGGATCTGAAAAACCACATGTCCCCCACTGATGGTTCTACAGCTGAAGCTACTGAAGCTTCTACCTTCCTCTTGCAGGTATTGTTTGAAGTGTATCACGGTGTACACACACACACACACACACACACACACACACACACACACACACACACACACACACACACACACACACATATATGTACACAGTACAACTTTAATACAGCCCATGTATCCTATTAAGCTTGCTGGACCTCTTCCAACAAGAGGCTAATTCAGCTTAATACACACCTGTGACCTTTTTTATGAGCTTCAAGGAGCTTTTTTAAAAACAAAATGAACATTATATGCACAAATATAGAAGAAAATGTTATTGCTATATTGAACCACTACTAATACATCCCAACCTACAGTATTACAGAGACTTCTGACACACTGAGCATGACCTAGCAAATAAAATAATAATAAAATTAAAAAGCTGTATTTTTAATAAATTAATACTGAGAACACAAGAAAATATACAGTACAAATTATATGCTTCAAGTACTTCCCATGACAAAATTGTATATTGTTGCAATAAATATATTTGTCCAAATAAAATGGTTCAGATGTGTGGAATAAGTGTCAGATACCTCAACATACACTCAACTTTGTCTCCTTAAGTCTTTTGTGCTTTTAAAAAAAATGCAGCTGAATAAATATAAGTGACTCACTCTTTTATAGTACACATTACAGGTAAATACACACACACACACACACACACACATACACACAAAGGATATTAGGACTTTACATGACAGATCTCCATTTTCTTCAGCCAACTTTAAATCTCTATAAATGGTTTTCAATAATTACAGTTGTTGAGGCAGTTGCTCTCAGCGTGTTCTTTAGTTTGCAGGAAAATCTCTTGAAAAGCAAATTATTCCTCAGTGCAGGTTTATTGAAGTCTCAAAAGCTTGTACAAGGACCTTTTCTGTTTGGACAATCACCCAGCGAACTCAGTAATCAACCGCCCAGAAAAGGATCCAGAAAAATCAATGTATAAATGTTTTATACTCATCTAGACAAAGAACTCTAATCTGATTGGTCTAAAGTTGGAGAGGAGCCGTGGTTTAAACTTAGCTCTCTCATCGTTGGTCAATCCGCTGGTCTCAGCCCCTTCGGCGCGTTTCTTCTTCCAACCAAATTAGAGTATGTCTTCAATGAGTGTGTTGTACTTAAAGTTTATATTTTGACATTTTAAACAAACTTAATTAAAACTACAATTAACCCAATACACCAATGGTAATCTTATAATTTTTTGTCATCTACTTCTACAACTAAGATCCTATATAAGTAACTACTTAATAAAACGCTTAACACTCCATACAAATATAATATAAAAATATAATCCAATGTATAACATTGTATAATCATGTCTGCGACTTCATATCTAACTGTGATTATGTACAAATTTACTTATACAAGTAAGTACATGTAATGTTATCTAAATTTCCAATTTTACATTCCTTCTTGTTGTTAACATTTTGAAGCACAAACAGCAGCATCTGCTCAACCATTTGTCTCACAGCAGGACTTCATTTCATCCTGTGATGAAGACAAACATCCTCTGCTAAACCTGTTGCCTTCACAAAAGGACTGTCTTTCATCATGTGGCTAACACACATCTGCTATTTTGCTTCAAAGCAGGAATTTGTCACCTGTGTCGGCTTAGTTTATTTTTTATGACCCCAATTTAACTACTTCAGTGATTTCAGTGCTTAATGCAGACCATGGTTTTACAATGCAACATAACTACCAATAATATTTACTATTTGAATATATACTACATATTAAACCTACTCTACTACACACTTTCACACAAGAAAATAAAAATCTTTAAAAAATTCCTAACAAATCCCTCCTTTTACACCTTTTAAGGTGTAAATTCAAATCAGGCTAATTCTATTGGAATCAACCTCGTCCAAACCCCCCAACTGTTCAGTGTCCATTTGTTGACCCATAAACAATGGAAGTTGATACGGGATTGATTCTTTCTCTTCAGACAGGGCAGTGGTAATGAGCCTGTTAATCAAAGTTCTTAAACATGGAATGCAACAACAACCACAACAAATTAATATAGCTGCAAATGTAAAAAATGAAATTAACAGTGATATGAACAAAGCCTTATATTTCCCAAACCAAGTTTCCATCCAACCCCCGAAAAGATCTTTTATCCCTGAATTTTCCGCCAGCTCCTCAGAAAGAGAATTCAATCCTGCTAAAGCTTTAATGATACTACCATCTGGTGAAGTGTTATTGGGAATATATGTACAACAATAAGTTCCAAACATTTTACAAACCCCTCCTTTTTCTGCCAACAACATGTCTAAAGCCATTCGATTTTGCCATGCCATGAGAGAAGTAGGACCTAATTGTTCTACAATGCCTCAAACAGCATCTCTAGTATAATTAACAAATCTCTGTTGGTTATAGTAAAGATAATTAATCCAATCCACATTTTTATTAATGGTAGACCACCAAAAAAGAAATGATTCTAACCTGCCATTATTTGATTTCGGGCCTTAAACTCATCAGGGACACCTCTGGGAACCCCGATACTGTCTATGTAGACTCTATTATCAAATGCTCCACCAGGGGCACTACGACGGTCCCGATGCATCATTTTCTCTTTTAGTTTTGTGCTTAATTTATGAAAGTCACCTGTCGGGAAGATGTGGAAAGGCATTAATAACTGTATTAAAGTACATTCCTCTGCCCATTGATTAGGCAATATTGGTCTTAGTTTCATATCACCACATATCCACCAAAGGTCAGCTCTCATACAAGTTTGGTTTACAAATGATGAATCTGTATAATTCCCTGTGCTTTCTGTTACTTTAATGGACTCAATACAATAACCATTGGGAAATATACCGACCTTCATTCCCGCCCCATTTCGCTCAAAACATGTATAGTCTCCTTTGTACACAGAGACAGAGGGTGGAATGTCGGCCCTCATAACTGGTGGAAACAAAAGAGAAAGAGTCTTACAAGTCTCAGTTTGAGGTAGATAAGAGTTATTAAATAAATTTATAACACACTGCAAGCCTGTAGGGCTGTTGTTGTTGTTCAAACGAAATGGAGCTGTACCTAATTGAGGTCTAGCTTTGGCACATGCAATACAATTGGATTGACCAGCCTCTCGAGCAGTATACATCATCCATTCTAACCATTCATTTCTTTCAATATACCCAGTTTCTAAGGCTATTCTATCCTCATATGTGATGTTAGCTAAATATTTACCGTAAATTCCGGACTACAGAGCGCACCTGATTATACGCCGCACGCTCCAATTTTAGAAAGAAAAACAATTTTGTACTTGTATAGGCCGCACCGGATTTTAAGCCGCATGTGTCCCCCGTTGTATGAGATACAGGGGGTCCTCTAATTACGTCGGTGGCGAATTACGTCGTTTTCGTAGTTAAGACACATCTCCCGTGACCTTCCTTGTTTCGGATTAAGCGGTTTGCCCCGTAAATACGTACAGACGTCACACTGGAAGAGTTCCTGAGCGCTCGCTCTCTCTCTCAGCGCTGCAGAGAGACAGAGATTGTAAAACCCTGAAATGGGACACAACTAAATGTAAACCGCTTCATCAAACGTATCAGTTTGACTGTGAAGCGCTCTCAGCGCTGCAGAGAGTGCCGGCACCTCCACAGCTGTGTTTACTTATGTAAAATGGCCGGCCGGCCGGCGGGGGAGCTCAACCCCTACGGTGTGTCAAGAGGGACAAGAGGGACAAAAGGCAATTCACCATAATAAGCTCTTAGTTTAGCGTGGTGTTATAGCGACATCTGGTGGCACAATGTATGCACAATGGCACAATGAGTGTATCGCCCCATGAAAAAAACATGTATTAGCCGCACCGTATTATAAGCCGCAGTGTTCAAAGTGTGGGAAAAAAGTAGCGGCTTATAGTCCGGAATTTACGGTAGTTGCAAACTGTGGTACTAGGGCTGGTTGGGAACTTGGTTCATATGTGTTACTATTGGGATGAATTTGAATTTTCTCGGATTTCTTTATGACTTTTATGTAAATATATCCTATGTGATCAGGATCCTGAGTGTTTGCCCCAATGGCATATAACCTTTGGTCAGACAACATAGGATTCTCTAAGGTTAGCACTAATGGATTACAGTCAAGATTAGTGCTACATTTGGAACTTGCTTGTTTGATCAATTTTAGCCTGTTTTGTAAATTATTATGATGGTTCAATTTCTGCACCTGGTATCACAAATCTGGTCCTGTCGTCCACAAGACTCTACACATTTTCTCAGATTTACTATTGTGATAGATCATGCAAATGTATTTATCAGATCTAGTTAACCTTGCCGCCCAGTCTTTTTCCCCACACTGCCCTATTACCAATCTGCAGAAATCTACCACCACTGATGCTGTTTCTCCCTCATAAAAAGTTAAATTAACAATCGGATAGTCCCAATTGGCAAGATCTTCTCCCCACAGATTTTCTCCCACTCTCCTTTTATCCCTATGACGTTGCAGTTCTGTGATTTGTATGTTAATTATTGATCTAAATGAGACAACAAAAATAAGGGGAATTTCTGTTGCATTCTCTTTAAATTGTAAATTTTGACTGGGATATTTAAGCCCAAATATTGAAACATAAATACTAACAAGTATTACTATTAAGCAACTAGTCATCCTTTTAAGTTTATAAAACTCCAAATGTTTAAATGTATGCCGGGGTTGTTGACTCTCCATATTTGAGAAGGGTATTCTACTTAAATTTTCAATCTCATTGTTTGTTATGTTTTAGACCAGGGGTGGGCAATTAATTTTTACAAGGGGCCACATGAGAAACCTGAATTGTGTCAGAGGGCCACACAGTAGCTGGGTGGTGTCACCTACATCGCAGCTCTCATCCAAAGCCAGACAAAAACAGTTAATGTCGGAGAGGACATGTTATTAAAAAAAAAGAAAAAAAGTCGGACGATTAAGCTTTACCTTTCATTTCTGAGAAAGAAATACTTGGCAGTCCATGTGTTGTTGAAAACACGGCATTCGTTACCAACTTTTCTTTTCTTAGTGTGAGCCGACATCTTGAGGGTAACCTGGCTAGCGTCACTTATCACTGTTCACCTTCACTCACAACA
>JAFBJQ010003078.1:8279-22916 GCA_016785345.1 Trinectes maculatus
AATATAATATAATATAATATAATATAACAGAGCAGGTTCCACGATCAGCTGCCACCACAGTCGATGGTCCATAGAAGTGGCTGCACCTGGTTCTGGAACAGTGGCGCACAAAGACTCCGGAGAAGAGGTTGAATTAGTAAGGTGCATTAATACGACATAGATATAATGATATGATGTAGCTGGAAGGAGGGAAAGCAGACAGAGGAAGAGAAGGATAAGGTCTAAATGTCCCCCGACAGTCTAGGCCTATGGCAGCATAGCTAAGAGCTGATCACAGATGGACCTCGACCAGCCCTAACTATAAGCTTTGTCCAAAAGGAACGTTTTAAGTCTGCTCTTAAATACATAGAGGGTGTCCGCCTCCCTGACTGAAGCTGGGAGATGATTCCATAGCGGAGGAGCTCTGAATGCTGTGCACGCACACACACACACACACACACACACACACACACACACACTATAAATACTTGAAGATCAGTGTGTGTAAAGAATGTTAGTGTACACAATAGTTTTATTACCTCCATTTCCCGCAATCAAATGTACTTTGTTTTCTCAGCAGCTGGCTGTGTGTTTACCTGTAATTGATTCCAGTTTGGAAACACAGATGAAAACTGAAATCATGAAGCAACATTTGAGAGATTGTTTGCAGATGTGATCCATATAAGGTCCAAGATTTTTATCAAGGCCTCCCTTTGATAGACCTGCCTGACAAAAGGAAACATTTACTCCTCTGCACAGGGTTCAAACATTTTGTCTGCTTCTACTCCTCAGCCCCAGCTGCATGTATAAAGATGCTTCTGAGCGACTGAGCCAGCCTTCCTGTCTATCTGGCAGCATATCTATTAGTTCAGCTGCTATATTGACTTGAATGGATGTCACACAGCCCCCAAACCCCTCCCATTGCTGTTCTCATTCAAAATACACATACACACCAGCCTCACAGGTTAGTGGACCAGGGCTATAACAGACATTTGACTTCAACATCAGAAAGAAAAGGTATGCACAGTATGTATGTATGTACATGTGCATGTATAACAATGCATTATCTGCAATGAGCATACATTACAACGCTATATGTTGTAATGTATGTTGAAATTACCCTACCTGTAATTCACATGAATGTTGTGCTACTGGAACATGGGTTACTAGTTTGCCAAAAATAAAGCTTCAGTAATATGATATAATTAAAAGCAAAAAGAAGAGAACATAGCCACAGAATATTGTATCTTTGCACTAAATCAGTCCAATGGTACTGCTGGAGGAAGAGTTGGGGGTCATTTAAATAAAAATGACCCCCAAAATTGACAACTACACAGCAAAAAAGCCAGTGTTAAATCAACTCTGAGAGTGTTAAATTTAACACCAAGAAAGTGTGTACAGTGAACCCTCGTTTATCACGGGGGTTACGTTCCAAAAAGAACCCGTGATAGGCGAAATCCGCGAAGTAATCAGCTTTATTTTTTACAATTATTATACAGTACTATAGAACGAAACCAATGATCAAAACCTGTTTTTAGGCCCAAGCATTTGTTTAAGAAATAAAAATAGAAGTTTTTAGAAATACTGTAAAATAATCATTTTAATAATCAACCTTTGCGGTTGGACACATTGTGACTGACGCGTATTTCACAGTTCCTCTGACTGTGCCTCTTCGTGCTGACTGCGCTCTGCTGTAGCGTCTTTTTCTACTGAAGGCCGTGGTGCAGGTGTCTTTGTCGATGCAGAACGTTTTGTCGACATTGTGGGTTTTGTCGTGGAGACAATATGCAAACATGTAAATTTGCCAAGCCGAACGCATTCTGTACTGGACAGAGACGAGGCATGGAGAAGATTGATTGACGTTGGCCTACAGTCCCTTAGCCAATCAGGACACAGGGCACAATGCCCGTGCATACACTGTAAAAAAAAAAAGCATAACAAACTGCACTAAAAAAAACATGAAACAGCGAAGCCGCAAAAGGTGAACCACGTTATAGAGAGCGTTCACTGTATATGCGTCCACTCTTTTCAGTGTTAGTTTAACACTAACACTAGTGTTAATGTTTTTACACTCAGCTATAGTTATTTCAACACTGTAGGGAGTTCAAAACAAACACTGGTCAACACTTGTTAAGTGTCAATAGTACTCTACACTAGTGTCATTTTAATAAAATGTTACAGTGACAGCAAATGCATTCAGACCAATGGGTGTAAAATTTTACTACCAATAAACCCACCCACCACCACAACCACCCGCCAAACCTATCACAAAAAATACACACAATACACTTTCTTTTTACTTTATGTTTTACTTTCTAATTACAGTATGCAACAAGGTACACTTGGTCATCAGTGTCATATGAAAACTGCCTATTACAAGGTCTGTAATATCAATTAATAAACAGTTAAGCAAAATAAGGCAATCACAAAGTCGTCAGTAATTCATTTTATGTTTATCAAGCCAGGTGTATCCAAGAATCTGGGAAAGAGGTCCAGGACAGTAGAGGCAGTATCCAGGTCTTGAGCCACCTTTTGCCTGTGGTGGAATGTTGCCTTCATCTTATTTTTGACAAGGGTCGGGTCACTTGAGTGTTTCATCACTGATATGGCTTCCCTGCATTCATCACCAGTCAACTGCTTCTCATCTGAACAGATGGAGTCTTGGGGCCCTCTTGGAAAGTAGTCCTGGATTTCTTGTCTTGAGCGGAGTTCCGCTGAACAGTTTTCAGCCTCCACGCTAGGTAGCCGGAACCACTCTGGTGATCATAGAAATGTTCCTGTTGATAAAGAAAAACACATCGACTCAGATCAACTGAGGAAAAACTCCAGGAAAATCCTTTAACAAGGAAAAAATTGGAGAAACCTCAGGGTGAGCAACAGAGGAGGGATACCTCACCCAGGACTGGCAGACCTGCAATAGATGTTATATACAGACAAAAATAGTTTACAACACAGAATGTATGGGGATGCATTACTGTTTATACTCACATAGCCATTCTTGGAATCCGGGTCCTTCAATTTAGGGAACAGTGTTGTAATCCCAAGTGCGTAGGAGCCGCACATTCACGGGAGGGATTCTCCTGAAAAGAGATAGATCATTCCTCCAAAAACTGCAAATTTCATTTATGTGCACTTATACTGCATAGGGTTATTATAGTTAACTAAAACTAAAACTAACAGTGAAAAAATAATTTAGTAAACAGAAAATTAAAAATAAAAATGACATTATTTCCAAATGAAGAACTAAATAAAAACTACAATAATGATACAAAAACTAAAGTGAATGTCAGATAACATCAG
Organism: Trinectes maculatus; assembly: GCA_016785345.1. Classification (NCBI taxonomy): domain Eukaryota; kingdom Metazoa; phylum Chordata; class Actinopteri; order Pleuronectiformes; family Achiridae; genus Trinectes; species Trinectes maculatus. Next base: position 11,559 of record JAFBJQ010003078.1, read on the forward strand.
CTTAGTTGTAGTTAGAGACGTTAAAGTTGCAGGAAGAAAAGGCCTCAGTTCAATATGGTACAACTTAAAGTACAACCCACAAGTGCATTCACTTACCCATGGCTCTCCACCATATCTGCCACAAGAATGTTTACCATCTTTCTTCATGTAACATCACTGGTGGCGCTTGTTTTCTCGTACTCTTTGAATATTTCTTTTCCACCAGGCTTTGAATACAGAGCGACTCTAACATTCTGAAACAACAATTGCATAACATTAACACTGCAGGTACAGTAGGTATTTCAGCCTATGCCCAAGGCTGATGTAACAGTTGGTTGGGAGGGGGGGGGGGGGGCATGATAAATGAGAAATAGCATAACAGAACTCTGGGTCTTCGGTCCGACACCTACTGAAGCTGCAGTACTAATATACTTATTGTGAAATTTTAATGTACGGTTTGATATCGGTATAATTGACATCCGGGTCAATATCAGGTGGTTAACTTACATCTCTTGCAACGTTGCTATCCAGGGGTCCTTCAACCAGTTGTCTTTTCCGAGCTTTGGTAGATTCCAGTATCAGCGTTGAGTCAGAACCTGATGATGACTCTTGGGATGCACGTGATGGTGATGGTGACCAGTCTGATAAAGATGAGCCCTCTGAGAACTCCACCTCAGTATTGCTACCTAAGAAAACACACAGCCTTGCATTGTAAATGACACAACTGACCACAAGAGGAAATGAGTTACAGCTCAATTTAACTTTTGTAGAAAACGGACTCAAATTCTTAAAAATTGAAAATATAAGCCTGCAATCCCTTACCATAACATTCTTTGGCCTTGAAAGACACCCCAGATGACTTCAAGAGTTCAGCATGTCTCAAAGACGTTAAATCCTGGATGAGCCAAAATTTTCTATTATTAAATGCAGACAAAACTGAAGTTATAGTGCTTGGTCCTAGACACCTTAGAAAGTCATTATCTCATGATACAGCCACTCTAGATGGCATCGTCCTTTCTCCCAGTGAAACTGGCAGGAATCTGGGAGTTATCTGATTCTATTTTATCACTTGATTCTCACATGAAACAAACGTTAAGGGCTGCCTCTTCAAAAATCAGACATATCCTGTTTCTTAAAGTTGCCAAAAAGTTAGTCCACACCTTTGTTACCTCCAGGCTTGATTATTGTAATTCACTGTTTTCAGGCTCCACCAGTATGTCCTCAAAGACCCTGCAGCTTCAGTTCAAGTTCAAGCTTGTATTGATGAGAGCCAGAAGAAGAGATCATCTCCTCCATACTATCCTCATTGCACTGGCTCCCTGTGAAATTTAGAATTGAAAAAATCATTCTACTTACATACAAAGCTCTAAATGGTATGGCACCAACATACCTACAAAATTTAATAATCTTCACTTACAATTCCAAAAATCCACAAGAGTAGACTAGGAGTAAGAGCCTTCACCTATCTTATCTTATCTTATCTTATCTTGCTGAGAGTGTAGGTCAGACGATATCACCCCCAATTCCTATGAGGCAAATTGCAATTTGTGAATATGATTGACTGTGTTAGCTATCAGCTGATCGTAATTCAAGCAGTTTATTTAGAACATTCAAATGAGACAGAGAATCAAAAAACGTTTTTACCTTGTCTTTGTTGAATAACGGTCATCTACCTGCATTCCAGAACATGCGAAAAGTCTTAGACATTCTGAATCTCTGTTCCTGTTTTCGAAATGTCCGCCAAAAGATGGGCCAATCTGAACAATGGATACAAATGACGTAAATGTATCTCACTGCCCCCCCTCGCTCTCACTCCATTCTCTCCCCTTCAAAATAATTTGAAGTAAACTGCAGCCAGTTCGGTGTGCAAACTTTTCATTTTTTATTTTCTTTTTCCAATTGTCGGGCTGAGTTGCTGAGTAGGTAACCTGGCTGGTTACCTCCCTGCATATATGTGTTCATGATCCAGAGCCTACACTGCAGGGAGCCTGATCACAGTGGTTATAAATTCAGTCTAGGTAATTATAATACAAGTATTTATTTGTCTGAAACTAAATATATCTCAACTCAGAGTAACACTTAAGAGTGTGGTTTTCATCAGGACAGGTGGAGAGGTGAATAGACTGTATTTCAACTCTCATCTCTAGTATTCAATATGTAACTCAAGCTAAGAAATTCTTCAAGAGCAGTTCTTTTTTTTGCCCTTGAACATTTTAAAGACAATACAGGCAGTAACAGACAGAGACTTAAATGTCTTGTTTGTTTTACTAATAAGCAGTGAATAATCATTATATATTGTTTTCTTTCAAGATAGTTCGTGCTCATTTTATAAACGTTGTGAGTCGACTGGAATGTGTTCGTGTGACAATGACAGAAATGCATGGCACTGGAAATAGCCGTGAGGTCACGACTTGTGTACACTTGTGGAGTTGAAAGGTATGTGCTAATCCATCTGACCTTCGCAGGGCAGCACAAGGACAAAAACAGAGTCACTGAAGGGGTTGTGGTGCCAAACTGATCTGGCAGCAGTTCACAGAGAATCGGTCTCTGCTACAAAGGCCAAAATGAAAACCAGTTTAGCCCACCCAAGGTCATGGCTCATAGGCGGCTGGAGCAAAGACAGCCCTGTTTTTTTTCCTTATTGATACCTGAACAATGTCTACTAATACTAATAACAGCTACTTGTGAAATGGAAGGAAGTATATTTTCAAATGTAAATTTAACAGTACATACACCATCTGATGGCGATTTTGTTTCCATAGCTGTAAGAGCAGTAAAATTCCTGATGCGATTTGATATTCTAAATACCACTGTTTCTCAATGATGTTTTCCTTTTCCATTAACTTTGACTTTTATGTGTTCACTGTCAGAGGAGACTTTGTCTTTGATGTTCACTGTTCGGTTTGGTATCTGAGTGATGATGTGAGATGGAGAGTGATGCAGCCACATATGCACCACAGCAAACAGACAATGATTAGCAGACAGGAGGGGGACACAAGGCTCACAGCCATCAATGTACCAGTGAGCTGAAAGTCAGTGGTCAGTAAAGACAAAAGTAGAACAGTTTAGTCATTCATTTTAGTCATTCATCGAACCAACACGTGGAAACACAGAAACAGAAAATACTAATGTACCGAGTGATGGAGGATACCATTTTAACTATGGGCCACCAAAAGCTCTAATTCATCTTCTGTTGATCTTATACACCTTATACACCAGAGCTGACAGAACAACACAGCAATATTAGTGTATGTGTGTGTGTGTGTGTGTGTGTGTGTGTGTGTGTGTGTGCGTGTGTGCGTGTGTGTGTGTGTGTGTGTGTGTCAACAACAGGAAGAAAATGTGTCTCATCTTTTGGATAAAACCTAAAGAACCACACATTGCAATCACAATCTTCAAATTATTCAAGCCGCACTGCCATGTGAGCTTAAAGTTGATCTACTCTAGAAAAAACAATTCAGATAATCAACATGGCAAACTGATACATGAACTCTTCTCTAAAACACAGGACAGTGAGTTCCAACAAGCCTGTTGTTGCTGTTGATTTTGCTTCACCTGAGTGTAGACTTCTAAACAATGCCATCATTTGGCTCATATTCAGGACACAGCATGTGCTCTGAGTTTGAAAGTGAACTACAAATGGCGGTCGTGCTTTGTTCTCTCTTTTTTTTTCTCCTTCCACACACAACACTGAGTTTTTCCTTTATCAACAATGTTGTCTATAATATGGTCCAGGGTCAGACCCCCTGTTGCTATTAAGCTCCTATTTAGCAGTGGTGCTGGTGCCAAAGCTGAACCAAAGCCTGGCACTGCATTTGACTTACTGAAACGCTCAGTTGAGAAATCCATGATCCTGCAAACAGGCTGTTTACCCTGGATTATTATCAATGTCTAGGTGCCCTGTGGAATTTGTATTATATTGTGAGGCAGTGGGCAGATTCATCTTGTGAAGTGGGCAACGGCTGTGTGCAACAGCAAGCAAGACTGTGAGTGTCAGAAAAGAAGATGAATTATAGATATCCAGCCCCAGGGCTAAACGTGGAGGTGGGTGAGTTGGAGTAGAGGGGGTGGGGGAGCAGTACACATCTTGAGTAATAACTGTCAGTGATAGTGCTACCAAAGGTGAAAAGGTGGAGAGAGAGAGATAGAGAAAAGGCAGAGAGCTAAAGCACTGTATAACTAGTTGCTATGTTAGCATAATTATACACGTAAATTAAGTAAATCTGTGTTGATTAGTATAACAGTTAAAACTGTTGAGTCAAAGTGTTGAATCTAAGTCCTGCAGCTCTGAAGCATATTCCACGTTCAGCTGCCACCACAGACAATGTTCCAGGAAATGGCTGCACCTGGTTCTGTAGCCATATTGGTGGCTATGGCTCAATATAACTCTCAGACTCTCTGCTGAAACCTGTTGATATCATTTGATACACTGGTCACCACTGTATAAAAACTAACCGCTTTTTTAAGACGCTTTTCCACTAGTGTCACCTCAGCACGCTTTGTGTGCTTTTCCACTTGGCCTCAGTGGCCAAACACCATTCCAACTTTGTAACCACTCGGCTGCGGTTTCAAGTGTGCTGAGTCTAGCCGAATACTAACGTCAGCGGACTGCTTCGCAGGATTGGTCCGGTAGTTTCTTGGTATGGCTCATATGAAATCACGATTTTCACATAAGCGATTTTCAAATCGTGGGGACGTGCGATTTTATTAAAGGCAAATTAAAAACATACACGTCATGCTACAGCTTTTGTTCTGCTTGGAATAAAACAGCATTTAACACTGCTCTATTAAATATCTACCAGTGGCTGTGTATATCTGTGTATGTCATTTATTTTACTCTAATCGCTATTAATTTCACTCCATAAGCGGAGTTTGTTCTTGTTGATGTGTGACATGCAGTTTCCACGTATACAGCCCGGCCCCCTTCCCGTCCCCTGCTCCCTTGCTAATCTTTCAAGAAGCGGGGGAAGATTCCATCCACGACTGCGGCCACGTAGCGACACTGACCCGTGTAATGGAAAACCAACCCTACCGTGTAGAGTCGTAGCGCACCATACTGAGGTGACCCTAGTGGAAAAGCGCCCTTACAGGAGATCCATAGTCACCAAGAAGCAGACACGTTCCCAAATGTCTCTAGAAATGTTCTAGTCTCAGGTGCTTAAGGCTGAGCAGGATTTTAATAATTTGGATTATCTGTATCCATTATTTTGACTGTTTTGAGTGAAGAAGATTGGCAGAATTTGGAGTAGGGATATAAGGTGGACCAATAACTTACCAATAACTAACTAATTTAGTGCCAACATTGTTAACAATAGAAGATTGTTGTGCAATATCAGGTTTTTGTCATTTAAGATTACGTTATTGCCACAATAGCAGTTTGTGATGCAACAGTAGATTATTTTTAATGCATATTAATGCAATAAATATATCACATTTATTACAGAAACAAATAACCAATACATATTCAGAAAGTGAATCCATATGCAGCAGTTGTTCTATCTCTCACACAGTGCCTGCACATCTATCATGGGCAATTTGGGTTTCAGTGTCTGGCCAGAGGAAACTTTCCATGTGGACTGGATGAACTGCGGGAAAAACTACTAGTGGATGATGCTTTTTTTTTCCATCCGGGCCAACTGTTGCAACTGTTTATCTATTCTTTGTTTAGCGTTGCGAGAAATAGTAAGCTTTTTAAGTGCTGACAGAAGCATGTGCTTTTGGAGCACTATTTTGTGTCCTGTTGTTTATGTTGTGAACAAACTAACACTTTTCTTCTGCCCTCTGGTGGATTCTTACTACAGTGCAGCCAGTAGCAACTGTTAAACTGGCATATCCAATATGGCTGCCATCATGAGGTGGCCTGCAACTTGTTGCAGAGAGAGATGTTAAGTCCGCTATTTAATACTTCGATATCAATATTATACTGTGATATACTTTACTATTGACAGAGAACATTAATATCATTGTACTACATTGAATGATGGCATTAATATTTTATAGTAATTATGTGTATATATATATGTATATATTTGTGTGTGTGTGTGTGTGTGTGTGTGTGTGTGTGTGTGTGTGTGTGTGTGTGTGTGTATATATATATATATATATATATATATATACTGTATATGAAGCCATAGTGTATGTGCTCACTCATCTCTTTCCTTATACAGTTTTCCCACAGGTCTTTGTGTTTCTCTTCACCCTACCAGCTGTGAAAAGCAAACCAAAGCTCCCCTCCACCTCTTTCTGTTACCCTTCCTTTTCTTTTTTCCTGTTGGCCCTGCACGCCTGCAGTGTATTCCTGCCTATTTGTCTGAACCCAGATCTTCTCTCCAGGGCCCACCTGTCAAGGTGAAATGAGCCACTTATTTTTCCTGAAGAAAACTGGAAGTTCACTGAACACCACTAGAAGGACAGTGAAGTCTAAAACATGATAACTGAAATTGTATGCAACTTATTTGTGGTTTAATAACAAAGTTAGACAAACCTGTGTGGAGGAGGAGATCACTGTCGCAGGATGAGATAACCTGCCAAAGTGATCTCACCCCTTACCCCTCCCCCAAAAAAACTGTGACATTGTTGCTGCTTTCAAATGGAGCGTTGTCCACACATCACTGTGTACTAGTGATGTGTCGTTCATGAACATTTCATTCATATGAACGAATCTTTCACATGACCCGGAAAGAACGAGTCATCTCGGTGACTGATTCGTTCATTTTCATGCAGTAAGTTCCCCGGCCACACGGCGGCTGCCCAAGCACAAAAAGAACAGGAAACAGAACTGATTTGTTCACGACACAAAACACGAGTCTTTGAGATTCGTTCATTTGTCACGTGACAGCGGCTAAGCCTATGCGCAGAGCAGTACAACCAGAGATTCGTTCACTGAGTTGTTCACTGAGTCGTTCACTCGAGTCGTTCTCGTTCATTTGTCACGTGACAGCCAGCGCTGACTGTGTCGGAGCAGGAAATACGGAGCTTCGTTCACTCCAGTCGTTCTTTCGTTCATTTGTTGCGACCAGTACACACAGCATTTTGTTCATACAGATCGGTCGCCCGTTAATTTGTCACATGACATCCGACATACATTATTCATTCATGAAATAATGAATAAGTGGTCTTCGGTTCTTGTACATGTGTACACTGTTGATGTATATAATACAGTGCGTTTATAAGTGTGTTGACAAATAAATACTTGATCATATAAACGTGTTGATTTTGTGTTATAATCTGCCAGAAAAAATAAAATCACATAAGAACATTAATGTCACGTTTGGGACAATAACATTTTAGAAAACTTGGGACTTAAAAGTCGTCATAAATTCATTGTCTAAATAAGTGACTGAGTTTTTCATTCACTCGTCCTGTAGCAGCTGCAGTGAAGACGCAATGCAGGAAACAGGAAACAGAACTGATTCGTTCACAAACTATTGCTGTGTCCGAAATCACTCACTCGTTCCCTACTCCCTACTCCCTACATAGGGAAATAAATGTAGTGGACTATATAGTGAGCTCAACAGAAAAATCTTTCGGACACTTTCGGACACTACTCTCAGCGCCGGTAATTACATCATTGCTGTCGCACAATTAAAACGTACCACATTATTGTCGTCTCACAAAATTTTTCGTGGTTACGACACATCTCCCATGAACTTCCTTGTTTCGGCTTAAGCGGTTTGCCCCGTAAATACATGCAGACTTCGCACGGGAACTAGTTGGTCAGCGCTCTCTCTGTCTCTCAGCGCGCCTGCCGGCTCTCCAACACCTCCACAGCTGTGTTTACTTATGTGTAATGGCCGGCCGGCCGGCCGGCTGGCTGGGGGAGGGGGAGGGGTGCAGCGGCAGCCGGTAAGGAGATGCACACGGACACAGATGCGTTCGGGATCGTGGCAATACCGTAGGTTTATTCACAACACAGGGTCTACACGGTTGATATCAGAAATCTAAAGGAAATGCTCATTACACTCGCGATGTCAACCCCTACAGTGTGTCAAGACAGTCAAGAGGGACAAAAGGCACTTAACCACAGTAAACTCTTATTGTAGGGTGGTGTTATAGCGACATCTGGTGGCACAACTTAGTATCTACCTTACCTATGAATGTATGTTCTGACTTACGTCAAAATTCGGTTACGACACATTCTCGGGAACGGATCTCCGTCGTAACTCGAGGACCCCCCTGTACTTTTTATTTTCGTACTTTGTTATACAGTGAACCCTCTCTATAACGCGGTTCACCTTTTGCGGCTTCGCTGTTTCACGGATTTTTTTTAGTGCAGTTTGTTATGCTTTTTTTTTACAGTGTATGCACAGTGTCACCGGCCAGCCCTGTCCCTTTAAGACTGGGGGCCGTGTGTGCGTGTGTGGTGCGGAAATGCAGGAAGAAAATAGAGGGGGAGCGATAACTACTGTGACCGGTGTGCGTGTTAAGTGGTGTCTGTGTGTCGGCAGCAGTTCTAAAATCAGAAGCACAAGGCCCGGTGTTGTATACTGTGTTAGGAAGAATACTATTAAAGGTGCGTTCATGCGCAAAGAGGCACAACTTCATCCCTTTTCTTCACAAACTTTGGCCCGGACCCTATGACAACAGTTACCTACAATGAGCCGAAACATTAGACCAGCTCCCAGCTACGGTTCGGAGCGAGGGTAACAACGTGCATTGTGTTCTGCGTCCTGATTGGCTAAGGGACTATAGGCCAATGTCAATCAATCTCCTCCGTGCCTCGTCTCTGTCCAGTACAGAATGCGTTCAGATTGGCAAATTTACATGTTTGCATATTGTCTCCACGACAAAACCCACAATGTCGACAAAACGTTCTGCACCGACAAAGACACCTGCACCACGGCCTTCAGTAGAAAAAGACGCTACAGCGGAGCGCAGTCAGCACAAAGAGGCACAGTCAGAGGAACTGTGAAATACGCGTCAGTCACAATGTGTCCAACGACATGCTATGATCCCTAAGCATTCGGACACCACTACAAAATGGCGTGGTCACTATATAGTGCACTATATAGGGGTTAGGGAGCGATTTCGGACACAGCCTGTGTCGGAGCAGGAAATACGGAGCTTTGTTCACTGGAGTCGTTCTTTCGTTCATTTGTTGCGACCAGTATACACATAGTTTTGTTCATACAGATCGGTCACTCGTTAATTTGTCACATAACATCCGACATACATTATTCATTCATGAAATAATGAATAAGTGGTCTTCGGTTCTTGTACATGTGTACACTGTTGGTATATATAAGGCAGTGCGTTTCTAAGTGTGTCGATAAATAAATACTTGATCATTATAAACTTGGTGATTTTGTGTTATAATCTGCCACAAAAATAATAATAAAATAAAATCACATAACAACATTAATGTCACGTTTGGGACAGTAACATTTTCGGGAAGTTGGGACTTAAAAGTCGTCATGAAATCATTGTCTAAATAAGTGACTGAGTTTTTCATTCACTCGTCCTGTAGCAGCTGCAGCAGAGATGCAGGAAACAGAAAACAGGAGTGATTCGCTCACGACTCAAAACAGTCTTTGAGATTCGTTCATTTGTCACATGACAGCCAGCTCAGACTGCCTGCTGTTTTGACAACGCCCACTAGAGGGCGCCCTTGTTAAATGAACGAAATGAACGAAAAGACTCAAAAAGATTCGTTCATTTTACCGTCCGAAATTCGAAGATTTGAGTCTGTAAAAAGTCTCGAATTTCCCAACACTACTGTGTACCGTAATTCAATTTCCACAAGTGTTTTTATCTAGCCTAGAACAGTTATGGATTCATAGTCTGCAAAGAAAATCCTCCCAGATTGAAGCCTTGACTCTCCTGCCAGGTTTCGTGCCAGAAACTGACTGCCCGGAGCGTGAGCAGCCTCTAAAGTGCATTAAACATGATTTAACGTGAATGTCAGTTTCTGGTGGATGATTATTTTTTGCACATCATTGGCAATTACATAGGGTCGTCTCAGTCAGGTTTTATTTACCCCTGATCCCAATCTACTTTAATATTGAGTGTCTGCTGATACTGAGTCTGGAGCAATATACTTTTTTTGAAATAACATAGTTGCAGTTGCACAGTGCACATGTCTACTGGATTAAAGTTAAAATTAATCTGTTTGCATTATATGCATCTGCAGAGGGGCTGGTGATTCTGTGATATCCTTCAATGACATGTAAATAAAGCCAATCAGTTAAAAATGCCTGGATAGGCCCCAGTACTGAATCTATAACTTATCTGAATCCAGGTCAGATAAGCTGTAAGTAGGGTTGCTTGTCTGCCAGTCCCAGCACACTGATTACTGCCTAATCAGTAAGCAGAGAAATGAGCAGCAGTTAGGTTGCTGACAGCAGGAAAGACAGTGCCTCAGTATATGTGGAGTTGCCAGATGAATCTTATCTAGATAAGACACAGACAGGTGATGAGTGTCTTTCACAATGTGTATCCAATCTGATGAAAAGACAGAAACCTAAGACGCAGCAAGCTGCCAAGATGCAGGTAGAAGCAATGGGGTGCTCTCCTCAGGATGAGAGCAGTGACAACATGGACTCAGATTCATACACAGACAACCACTACCAGAGGGAGCTTGAAGACACAAAGAAACACAAATACAGGAATGGCACTAGCCTGTGGCCTCCAAACAAAGCAATACATTACTGATTGAACAATGGTGCTAAAGCAGAAACTGGATGTGCACAAACCTGCAAAGATTTCCACGTTTTCCAGTGTGTGCACAGAAGCAACCTCTCGTCTTGCCACCTGCTTCGGAAGCCACGCAGAGACTAAATAACCTGAATCACAAGCAGCAACAGTTTTGCCCTCTATCCCAGCTGAGGTTAGTGATGTAACTAGTGTTACTTTGGCAGCTACATGACTTTCTCATTATGTGAAAGATGTTGGGTGCATCAGTTCATGTTGCTTAGAAAATACTGCAATACTTTCACTTAAAACAAGACTGGTGGGTGGAGAGAGAACCAGAAAACAAAAGTGAAACATACCTCAGTAAGTAAATTTTACTCAAGCAGAGGTAAAATTATTTTGGTAAAATATCTAGTCAGATTGAAGTACATAATGAGTCATTACATGGGAGCGAGTAGAGGTAAATGTAGTAACTGTGTAAACAACTGATAATTGATATTTATGCACTCTGGATCCACTGCTAACACAGTGGGTTTCTGTCAACTTAGCAGTGAGCTACATCATCAAGTGCTCTGACATTTACAGAAATACACAGAAATGTGCAGATGTACAAACACTGTTAATTCCAAAGCAGCTGCAGCTGACAAACATAAGCAAGACAAGACGATGTTGCTCAGCAATTAATACTTTTCATCACTATCCTCTGCATAGTGTCACAATCATACATCAATCAATCAATCAATCAATCAA
>JAFBJQ010003079.1:0-26131 GCA_016785345.1 Trinectes maculatus
TCTCCTGGAGGTTTCTGCGGTTTTTTTTCCTCTGTTAAAAGGGGTTTTTTTGGCACTTTTTCCTTGCCCTTGTTGAGGGTGTAGGTCAGAGGATGTCACACCCTGTACTCTTTGTTAAAGCCCTGTGAGGCAAATTGCAATTTGTGACTATGGACTATACAAATAAAATTTGATTAATTGATTAAAATATTTGTCAACATAAAAACATCATTTGATTGTGACCTTCATCATGATTTGGAAATTACATTTGTTCAATCTCTCCCTGCAGGATTTGTATGACCTCTTCTACACCAGATCAAGGTACATTTTAAATGTGCAGATCTCTGTATCAGAAGTGTAATTACAAACTCCTGACAAAATAATAACAATAATAGCAAATAATAATAATAACAATAGATCAAGAACAAGTAAAATCATCCTGATACCTGCAAACTTATCTGAATCATCTGCACTAGCTCCCTACTTTGTAGTTGCTTATTTTTAAGGTTGCCTGTATCATTGTTTACAAAAAGCATTAAAAAGCTCATTTAAAGCTCATTTGTCACGAATTCATGCTGATGCAGGCAGAATAAATGTAAATAAATAATAAGAATAAATGCAAATAAACTGCTGATCACAGTCAGGAAATGTCCCTTGTGTGGCGTTAAACAGCCATTTTCTGAGGCATCATTATTTTCTCATTTAATGACTCATTTAAGAAATCATGAGGTGGTAGTATTACCATACAGTAATTGCAGTTACATACAAATGTGCACTTGTCCTTCAATGCACACAAAAGCGGAAACCATGCAGACAGTTCAGATTTTGATATAAATATAATATGTTCAGAAAATAATGCTACACCAGTCACACCTGCTGGTAAAAATGTTGGGGAGGGAGCTGCTCTGTGTGAGCACAAAGACACCTTTGACCCTGCTGAGGTAGAGACACCTCATTAGAACATCATGACATCTCTGCCAATGAAAATACTCTAGATGAGGTAGTTAAAGTTGTTCTGGAAAGCAACATTCTTGTAAATGCCACAGCTAAAGGAGAATAATTATCTTCAACTAAAGGAAGGAAAACATTTGTTGAGAAAAAGTATACTGCAGTGAGGCCTGTAGAGTACACACAGCAGTCCATGTTCCTATTCTTGGTGTGATTCAGAGTGGTGCAGCGGCAGCCGGTAAGGAGATGCACACGGACACAGATGCGTTCGGGATCATGGCAATACCGTAGGTTTATTCACAACACAGGGTCTACACGGTTGATATCAGAAATCTAAAGGAAATGCTCATTACACTCACGATGTCAACCCCTACGGTGTGTCAAGAGGGACAAGAGGGACAAAAGGCAATTCTAGGGTGGTGTTATAGCAACATCTAGTGGCACAATGTATGCACAATGGCACAATGAATTTATGTTCCGACTTACGTCGAAATTCGGTTACGACACATTCTCAGGAACGGATCTCCGCCGTAACTCGAGGACCCCCTGTATAATGATATGATGTAGATGGAAGGAGGGAAAGCAGACAGAGAAGGATGAGGTTTAACAGTTTAGGGCTATGGTAGCATAACTTGCTGATCAAAGATTGACCTAGACCAGCCTATAAGCTTTGTCAAAAAGGAACGTTTTTAGTCTGCTCTTAAATACTGAGAGGGTGTCAGCCTCCTTGATTGAAGCTAGGAGATGTTTACACAGCAGAGGAGCTTGATAGCTGAAGGCTCTGGCTCCTAGTCTGCTCCTATGGATTTTTGGAATTGTAAGTAAACCTGCATTCTGAGAGCGGAGTGCTCTAGTAGGATGATATGGGATTATTAAATTTTGTAGGTATATTGGTGCCATACCATTTAGAGCTTTGTATGTAAGTAGAATGATTTTGTTTCAGTTCTAAATTTCACAGGGAGCCAGTGCAGTGAAGCTAGTATGGGGGAGATATGATCTCTTCTCTTGGCTCTGGTCAGTACACGTGCAGCAGCATTTTTAACAAGCTGCAGGTTCTTTAAGGACTTACTTCTGCAGCCTGATAGTAATGAGTTACAGTAGTCAAGCCCGGACGTGACAAAGGCATGGATTAATTTTTTGGCATCTTTAAGAGACAGAATATGTCTGATTTTTGCTATATTACAGAGGTGAAAAAAGGCAGTTCTTGAAGTCTGTTTCATGTGAGAATCAAGTGATAAATCAGAATCAAATATAACTCCTATTGTAGCGGCAAAGCTCGTTAAATTCAATTTTATTGACCCAATTTTTAAAGCTCTTCACTTACAACACATGCCGCTACTATTGTACAGCCTTCTAGCATTAAGCTTGACAACGATGAGAATCCAAGGTCTTGCCTGAGTCTGCTGATGTCTGGTGTGAGTCGCTCCGGTGGGACGTTGCTGATGATTTCTATTTCTCCAATTGTCACTGATTCCTATTTCCATGAATCACTCTGGTAGATCTGGGGTTGATCGTGCGGATCGAATCTCAGGTTAGTCCCGGGTCAGACTCCTTTTAGTCTCTGCTCTCACAGGTTGACCGCTGGTTTAATCGCGTCAAAAACTGTCTTGCTCTGTAGGCCAACAATTCTCTTTTCTCCTTCAGTTCGTGTGTTCTCTCTTCGTGTCGTCAGGCAAAAGTGAGGCGTACAGCTCATAGCGGCCCGATACTTCACACGTATAGCTGTGTACTATGCATGAGGTCATCACGGCCCCAAAGGCGGTGTTGTACGTTAAAGCATTCTTAGCCATGTTGTCGTTGTCAAAGGAAACCCATCGGTTTGGTCAATATGGCTCCTACAACTCCCAAGCAAGAACAATGCCATCTAGATTGGCTATATCATTAGATAACGACTCTCTAAGGTGTCGAGGGCCAAGTACTATAACTTCAGTTTTGTCTGCATTTAATAATAGAAAATTTTGCTCATCCAGGTTTTAATGTCTTTTAGACATACTGAGTGTTATCTACATAAAAATGAAAATCTAAAGAGTGTTTTCTAATAACGTTTCCTAATGGCAGCATGTATAACATAAATAACATTGGGGAAAGCATGGAGCCTTGAGGAACTCCATAGCTGACCTGTGTATATTGTGACAACTTATCATTAATTTGTACAAATTGATGTCTATAAATAGGAGTTAGACCAATTTATGGCAATTCCTTTTATGCCAATTAAGTGTTTGAGCCTATGAAGAAGGATGTGGTGGTCAACAGTATCAAAAGCTGCACTAAGATCTAGGAAAACCAGGACAGAGAGAAATCCTTTATCTGAAGTCATGAGTAGGTCGTTTGAGACTTTTGCCAAAGCTGTTTCAGCATTATGATGAACCCTGACTGAAAGTCCTCACATAAACTATAGGTGTGACTGATTGGCGACAGCCCTCTCAAGGATTTTTGAGAGAAAGGGAAGGTTGGATATTGGTCTGTAGTTATTTAAAACTTCTGGGTCCAGACTGGGTTTCTTGAGGAGAGGTTTAAACAAAACAAATCTTGTACATTTTAAGTTGGTAAGTAAATATTTTTGATTGACTTTCTAAGTGTTTGAGTTCATTAAAGTGTAATATTTTGAGTACCGGTAGATACTATTGCTGTACTACGTTGTGTACGTTGTGTACATTTTTTTGGAATTTATGTAATGTACAGAATCACGCAATCAAATCATTTTAGTATGAAGAAGACATATATATTAAGTTAGGAGAATTTCAAAAGTTATATTGAACTTAGAATATAGATTAAATCAACTGAACACAGATTTATCATCATAACTTAAAAGTTCTTATGTAATTGGTAACATCAAAAATATATTTTTGATGTAACTTTTCTGAACTATCCTGAACTTGTTCAGGTTTACAGTGCATGCATACTGGGGTTAATTAGGTTAATTGGCAACTAAATTGACCATATCACTCAAAAGTGAAAGCGAAGTCACTATCCTAAAAACCAAAATATTATATTCTAATTACTCAAAAACCACAAGTTTTTTATATCAACGTAGGTTAGTTGTGTTGTTTGAAAGTAAAAATATGCAATATCAAGTTTACTTGGCTGTGTTAGCTTGGTAACTGCCTTTACTGCCATTACTTCATAAAGCAATTGATGTTTTCTGTAGGGGGTTGTAATACATTACGATCCAAGCTGTGATATGATTCAGGAATGATATATTTTAAAATTTAATTATTTGATTTGATTCGATTCTGTATTTCAGTACGATTTGGTTAAGTTTTGTCCAGTGTTCCGTTCTTCATGTAAAAACCAAACTTCTTCCATACTTTTGATTTAAAGCTTGGCAGTGCCAGTGTTGTTTTTCCCTTGCAAACACAGCTCTAGCAAATGTGACTGCGACGAGTAGCACGAGAGTTTATAAGAAGGGGAGAGAGAGAGATGCAGACAGGGACCAACAGCAACACCAAACCAATTCACAACTTTGTAATTGGGCTGCAACATATAGACTGATTCAAGGGTCAAAACCAGTTTTCGATTATCTTGGTTATTTTTTACACCCCTAGTATTTTGTATACATTATATTGTGGTGGAGGCTGAGGTTTAATCTAATTTCAAGTAAAAACTTGACGTTATTATAGCCGTCACTGTTTTACAAGGGATTATTATTTTTTGTAAAGGACCATATTTAATGATGTTTTGACTCTCACTTTCTTTTTTCAACAGATATGAATCTGGTCTTGTAAATACTGTAGGATGACTGTATCAGCAAGAGTCCATCTACTAAAACACTACAGGTTAGCTCATGGCAATTTTGGCTGCAGACCCATTCCCATGCACTTGTGATTGCCTGTGCGTATTCAAAACTTGGAATGCTCTTCATACTCATTTAAACAGGTCACATACTCATAGAAGTGTTGAAAATTGTGTTATTTCAGCTACATTTAACTGTCAGTTGTGTACAATCACCTTCATAGCATCAGCACAAGAGTATTTTTGGCACATCAATAACCATTTCAAGAACCATGAAACAGTTAATTGTATGTTTCAGGGCTGCTCTTTCCAGACAAATGTTTATGGTATTTTCAAGTCCCACAGAAATACAAAACACACTTCACATTCCCTTCAAGTTTTTACAGTAGGTATCGTAAACACTAGTGAAGCAGACAATTCAGCTGATGGTGACATTGATAACTCAGCTTATAGTGGTGAGTGTAATGTCGGTTCTGATAGTGATATAGAAACTGAAACAAAAGAACGGAATTTATCTCAGACTATTGAACTGAAATTTGGATCTCTTTTATTAAAACTTGAAAACTATTTCCATGTTCCACGCACAGAAATAGATGAACTACTCGACGAATTGTATTTATGTATAGGATCTGTGCCTATACCCATATGAAACAAAGCAATTCAATAAACCTTCAGAAATCACAATATTTGTGTGGACCAGATTGTGATGAAAGTATTGACCTCTGCATTATCCTCGTGTAATCCTTTGTTAAAAAGTATTGCAAATGATGGCCACTGGCTACTGCTCATAAACACAGCAAGTATTACAAAGATAAGTGTTTGACATTGTCGATCCAGTAGAGTACATACTCGAGTCAAAAACAAGAGGACCCTTCCAGTAAAATCCCTTTTTTAAAACCTTGCAGCAGCTACTCAAACACAAGTACTTGGTAAAGTTGTTGATAGTCATTCAGGCCAGCATTCTATCAATGGGGAGTATATGTCAGAATCGGGTTCTAGCGGATCCAAAAGAGTGCAGGAAGCCGAGTAGCAAAAACGAGGGGTATTTATTTACAAAGTACAAAATATACAAACAGAAGGCAACTCTAAGTCAGTGACTGTAGAGTGAGTTCAAATTCAGCGCTGTGGCAATAAGGAAGCTGAGCTGGGCCCTGTTTCAGAAAGCAGGTTTAGTGAAAACTCTGAATTAGTTGACTCGGAGTTAGAGGAAACTCTGGGTTTTCGGTTTCACAAAGCTGGTTCAGCTGGACTCTGAGTTGGTTACCATGGCAACATACTCTGTGAACCTAACCTGCTCGCTGGCAGTTTTTCTCCAACTAAGCCTGAGTTTGTACTCTATGGGCCTGATTTACTAAGATCACGTGTCCAGTTTTGCAAACCCTATTGGTTTGCATGTTGTGGGTGGATCTAAGATTGCATGCGCAATTGTTTGCGCATGGTGGAGCTTGCCTTATTTAAATGAGGTTTTCACAGTGTGTTTCTCGCCCTCCGGGCGTGATTTTACTAAATTGTGTGTGCGCGCACAAACACAAGCTGAAGCTGATCTACTAACCAGAAACAATGAGGACTGTGTCCCTCAAATGGCCGAAATAGCACGCGCAATTCATTTTGTGTGTTTGCCATCTTGAATATGCAAATGTGGGCGTCTCCGCCAGAACACGCAAAATGTTGGGCGGAGTTGGTGCAAAAAGATAAAGATATCGTGCGCAATCTGGTTTACTAAACCCGGAAACGTCTGTCTTCGTTTTGCGTTTCTGAAAGCCATGTACTAACTGGCACAGCTCTGCGCAAACACGGCCGCGGTTGTTGTAACAAGGAGACATCAGCACAACGAAAGGTAACGGAGAGAACGAGTCCTTTCTGCCAGCGTCACCATGTTTGATGAATGACAGTAGAAACAGTATTACTGACAAATACTGGATGTAATAGCAGTTTATACTTTTCTACTTTAAAGTGCCATTTTTCATAAACGCGATATGGGAGGCTGTCTGTGAAAAAGTAAATGCTGTATGTAAAACAAGAAGAATGACAGGTGAAATTAAGAGAAGATGTCAAAATCCACGAAGAAGAACCAAGCTCATAATAAAACCTTGGCAAATAAAACAATTGATGGACCGGCAGAGGACGATATAAGGATATGACACCCTTAAGTCAGAAGCTGCAGGGCAAGTTAAGCCCATAATAGCACAAACATGCATTTCTTTTATTTGATACATTTAATTAATATTGTTAATAATGAATTAATATTCAGATATGTGCAACAAAGAATGCGCGTCCTGTGTTAATGTTTAGTTGAATATACACTGAAAACGCGCAAGGATCGATAGCGATAGATACTTTATTTAACCTGATGGAAATTCAAGCATCCAGTAACAGCATATTTTGTTTTAGTCATTAATAATGTTTCATTTGGATACATTTATTCTAATATAACGAAGCAGCATTTTAGTGTTATTCTTATGATTTGATATTTATAGATAACAATCATCTGGTTTTTTTTTTTAGAACACCTTTAATAGTCCCACATGGGGAAATTAATTTCTCCACAAAAGGCAATTTCAACATTCATTTTGTTTAAATGTAGGCTGGGTTCTCGTTTTTTGTTGGCTGTTATTATTTCAGTTTTGTTTGGTTAGAAATAGTTAGGCTGTACTGCCTATGTCCCACAATATGTTCACAATATATTCTATATAGCGGTGTTTGATCAAGGTGTTTTTCTCTTTGTTTAACTGTGTGGAAAATAAAACAAATGCACACCTCAAATGATTTATGAACCATAGCTTTGAATCAGACTGCCCCCTGTCTGCAGTCCCGCAGCATTCTGTGGTGATTTGCAATGTTATGCAGCACCAAACAGAACAGAACAGAACAACTGTGATCTGGGCTCCATCAGTGTCAGTCCACACTACGGAACCTGCATTATAGCACGCCAAAGGTGCGCTCCACGATGGTCAATGTTCTAATGCAGCCGTGTTGTAGCGGTGTTCTGCTGGAGTGGTCGGGTTGAGTACAGGCGTCATGAGGAAGGAGTGTAGGTGGTATGCACAGGGTGTGGGTAATGAATTGCACATTTAAAGAGTGCGTGCGTTTGCGGTTTATATAAATGTGCTCTCTGTCTGATGGGGGTGGGGGTGAGAGGGGGTATGTGTGCAGTCTATTGGTCCAGTAATTTGGGAGAAGCCAGCATCCACATCAAAGCCCTGTAGTGTGGTATGTAATGTGTTCCAATTGTGTGGGAATCTGATGTAGCTTTCCATTCTGCGACATGGCATTTCATATGTGTGACAGTGCACCGGAAAACCAGGTTGGGGGAAACAGGCAATGTTGACAGAAGTGATGTCACACAGGACACTGCGGGACTCCTACCTGTCAGCAGGGACAGACTGGTCATCGGGCATACCGGGCATTGTCCCGGTGTGCCGACAGTCCCGACACTTTTTTATTTATATATTGGTCCATATTGGACTGAGCGGCCAGTCACACTCTTAAACACCAGCCCCTTTTTACTTTGTTCCTGCCTGTGTAATGTATTCAGCAAAAAACATGTCAGCGCAAGAGTTTATTTCCTAACCAGCGGCTCGGTGTGTGGGTCTGCTCCACATCTGGTGGGATGTCTGTGTTACGATGGGGGGTTGGGGTGGGGGTCAAAGAGGGAGATGCAGCTTTAAGCAGCTGCATCAGCAACTTTAAACCAAGATTAACTAAACAAACATAGCCTACCTGTTTGTACAATATATATATTTTTTCATCTTCAGTTGCTGTTGGGTACGTTTTGTACCTGTTGGACAGCACCTGTGTTCACAAACACACAAATAGAATATAAATGTTGAATATGTTACACGTTAAACATGTTTTTAAATTAATTCAATCTTCTGCCATACCACCTCAGGATCCTTTACAGCAGCGAGTGTGTTGCTTTTTTTGAATAGGTGTTCATATTCGGTGTAGCAATGCATAAGAACGTCCAACTCCACCCGGGGTCTATTTCATAAAGCAGGCTGAGAAAAGCGACGCTTAATGTGAATAGCCTGGCTAGACTTAGCCAAAACAAATGAGTTGAGGCTAACTCAGTTCCATAAAGGCTGAGCCACGTTTACGCAGCCACACTAATTCTAGCCAGGTTCAGCTAGTCAGGCTGATTGCGTGTGCACACCATTCCTAAGCAGCCCATGAGGTCGAACACAGATCAAGCGGATTCACAATGACAAAATGCACGAGGACAGAGCGAGCGGCGGAGCCCTGTGAGGAAATCAAACATATAATAACGAATAGAGGCAACATGGCAGCAACCCATAAACTCAGAGAGAAAGACCGACAGGAAACTGCCGATCGGTTAAATGCGTAAGTATCTACAACCCAAGTTAAGCTGCCATTAAATAAATACCACTGAGTTAAAGCATGGACATAATACACAAATTATATATATAATGTATAACAAAACATACAGGCTGTCAATCCTAACATTAAACTTTTTACTATTAAACAGCACCTGTGGGGTGGTGGTGTGCGGGGGGTTGGGGGGTGTTGAACGTCGCAGCAAGTTAATAAATTAAAAAAATATATACAGTATATATATATAAACATTGTTCAGAGTGGTATGTATGTCCATGAGCTATATTTACACTTGGATATCATCTGTAATAATTCCAATCCAATGGTGTTTTTTTTACAGATGTGAAAAAAACGATATGACGGGCACGGGGGGGGGGGGGCATGGGGGGGCACCACCAGCTGAATTCACACCAGCGGAGGAGCTGGCACTCCAATTGAATACATTGTCCCTTTATTGAGAGGACTGAAGAGGGGGGGGGGGCGGGGGGGCATCCTCACAAACTATGCCCCCCAGTACAAGGGCTAAAATACTGAGAACGCTTTTTAAAGCTAAGTAGACTACACGCACAGTGCGGCACACTGTTACCGTGTTCATAAAAGTGCCGTGCGCACAGTGTGTGGGACTGTGGTGCTGTGTGTAAGGTGAGGGCCGATCAGCTGGCAGATCTCTAGAGAATCTGTATCTCTCATTTAAATGATTGTCTGGAAAAGCCTACGGATCAAATGGCATGAATCGGGTTATTATTTTAATTGTAATATTTAATATTTTAAATGTAACCAATACATCGTCTTTAAAACAGTGTTTCATGATGTATTTTATTTAATATTTTATTGATGGTTATCTTCCTGTTTTTAAAAAACGCTTAAAAACCCTCTTCTTTTCTTTGGCTTTTCTCTTTTCTTTCAGATAAGTGTCACTGTTAAGCGGCGACTCAGGCTAAGCCTGACATTTAGCCTGGTCCGGACCAGACTAGTTTGCCAGCATAAGTTGCCGTGGTAACTTAGTTTGAACTATGCTAAGCTTGCTTTATGGAACCGAATCCACTCTAAAATAAGCCAGACTAACGAAATAAGCCTGGTTTATTTGGTAATCCTGCTTTATGGAATAGGCCCCCGGAAGAAGTAGGACGTGCGGGGTTTGTTTTCACGTGTTGCCATGTTGAATCACGTTATTTTTGTTCCATTGAAGAGGGCTTTTCATCTCCGTGTGCGTGAGCTTAACTCAGAGTTAGTCAACCCTGAGTTTAGATTTTATCTCAGAGTTTGCTAACCATCCTTTCTGAAACAGGGCCCCGGTCCTGGCAGCAATATGAGGCAAAACACCAAAGACAAGAGAATGCTGTCAGCATAGAAGACCACAAAGCTGGAGACAAAAGCGCAGTGTGACAACTGTGTACCATGGTTTCGGAAAAATCCGGCATCGAAGTGAAGTCCTCATGCTCCATATAAGGAGGACCTGATTACTAGATAGGTTGCAGGTGCGCCTCGTTAAGATGCCACAAGAGGGAACCAGCTCTACCTCCAGCCATGGAGGCCATGCACTGCAGACCAGAAGGAGGGGGATGAAAACACCAAAACAAAAATACAGCCACAACAGAACACTAGTGGCAGACTCTGGAGCTCATGCATTAGCTGGATTCGTGCAGTTTCTCTGGAGAGTTTGTTTCAGTCGGTTTTGTACTGCTACAAGCAGTGAAATTCAGTCACAGGACGGTTGCGTCGGTCTCAGAAATAAAGAGCTACATCATGCACATATAGAATGTGCATGTGAATAAGGTAAACCCTTTTATGGAGTCAAAACTACCAGTGTTTCAGCTGAGAGTCTTTCATTCTTTGAGATTACGACAGGTTTCCCCCTAGATCTTGCTCATGACATTTTTGAGGGGATAGTACCTGTTGAACTTGCTGAATGCTTTAGATTGTTAGTCAAGAAGTACTTCACTTTTGATGGTTTAAATGAACTAATTCAGGCTTTCCCATACAAATGGGGGATAAAGCAAATCACCCTCATTTATTGCCCTGTGTTCCAAAATAAAAAAAATATATTGGTGGCAACTCGGACGAGAATTTATTAAGACTAATAAATAAATTAACTAATTGTTGGAAAACTAATTCCAGAAGACGAACCAACTGATCCTTCTCCAAGAGATGTTTCTGTGATTGAACTGAGTCAACTTGTGGATCACTACCCCACATTCTGTGATTACAAAGTTGGCACTTAAACATGGTGTGGACCCAAAAACATGTGGACTCCAGGTAAAGTTCAAAAGGCTTTATTCAAAGCACAAAGTTATTTACGAAAAGCACAGATCAAACGTGGTATCAGGCAAGGTGATCCAAATCGAAAGCAGGGTGTCATCAGATGAATGAACATAAAAGGGGCGTGTGCTGACTATCACCAGGTGCAAACAATCAGGAAATCAACAAGACCAACCTGGACAGATAAAGTGGACAGATAAAGTGCAGACAGGAAAACCCTTCACCAAAATAAAACGAGAAGTAACATAGAAACAAAACTAATTGACGCACACTTAACACAAGACATGGCAGAACGCCCCCTTTAGGGATGACACCTGATGGCCCAGGACCCTGATTATGGTTAAGGTTTGATCTTGTTGACATCAAATGTGGGATGGACACGGAGAGACCTGGGCAGATGAAGGTGAAGACAGACAGGGTTAATGATTTTAGTGATGGGAAATGGACCGACAAACCTGGGAGCAAGCTTCCTGGAAGGGACATATAGTGGACACCTCGACCCTCTGCCCTCATCTGTAGGCTGGTGCCACAAGCCGCCGGTGAACCACCGCCTTCTTGACTCTGGCTACGCTTCGCTCCAGGAGTTGGCAAGCTGTGGCCCAAACGTGGCGGCATCTCCTCACCTGTGTGTGACCGGATGACACTACCACCTCCTTCTCAGCCTCAGGACACAATGGAGGTTGCTACCCGTAGGCAGAATGGGGCAAAGTGTTATGCACATATTCAATTTTTTTTTCAAACATGTCCTGTTTGGCAGCTTAGGCACGCAGTGGGAAAGTTTCTGGGTGCCTTGTTGTGTGAACTGATAATTTGGAAAGACAGAGAGAGGGTGAGCGAGAGAGTGAGGGTGAGAGAGAGAGAGAGAGAAAGAGGGGGGTGGGGGGTTGGAAAAGAAGAGACAATAACAATAACAGCAGCAACAGCACAATGACAACAAGAGTAACTACAGCCGGAGAGAGAGGGAGGAGGCGTGGGGGTGAGAGACAGAGGGACGACAACAACAGCAATTGCAACAGTAACAACAATTACAACAACAGCAATTGCATTCTCCAGTTCCTGATTCAGCCTCTCTGTCTGGCCGTTGGACTGGGATGATAACCAGAGGAGAGGCTGACAGAGGCTCCCAGCAGGGTGTAGAATTCCTGCCAGAACTGCGAGATGAACTGGGGACCCCAATCCAAAACAATATCTCTGGGAATCCCATAAATGCGGACGACGTGGTTTGTTAAGACCTGGGCCATCTCCTTGGCAGACGGCAGCTTGGACAAGGCAATGAAGTGAACCATTTTGGAAAAGCAATCCACTACAGTCAGTAGAAAGGTGTTGCCCCTGGAGGACGGGTGACCAGTGACAGAGGCCAGAGATATGTTGGACCGGGGACAGTGAGTAGGGAATGTAACAAACCCTGTTGGGGTGTGGAAGAGGTCTTGCTTCTGGAGCAGATGGGACAGGCCGCCACATACACCCGGATGTCTCTTTCCAATGAAAGACACCAGAATATTTGCCGGACGACAGAGGCGGTTTGCTTGCTACCAGGATTACGAGTAAGCAGCGAGGTATGAGCCCAAAGGAGCACCTGTGACCGAACATCCTGTTCTGTGACAACCACTACGCTTCGGACTTGCACCATGTTCACGCTTTACCTGTTCTTGTATTGGCCAAGTCACCGCTCCTACCACACGGTTACGTGGAAGGATGGGTTCACGATCCTTTGCTTTAGGCTCTGGGTCGTGGAGACGGGAAAGAGCATCAGGCTTCCCATTCTTGGAACCGGATTTGTAAGATAAAGAAATGTCAAAGCAGTTAAAGAATAAGGCCCATCTAGCCTGGCATGAGCTAGCAGTACGGATGTATTGGATGTTTTTGTGATCAGTCCAAACCAAGAAGGGAGCCTGAGCCCTCCTCCAACCAATGTACCTAGCTCTCGGCTACATAGGTCATAGTTTCTCTCGGAGAGCTTCCTGGACAGGAAAGCGCAGGGGTGGAGCTTGTTATCCTCAGCGGACCTTCGAAACAGGACAGCCCCAACCTCTTTGTTTGAGGCATCTGTCTGAGGATCCGGATGTGTGAGAACTGGGGTAGATGTGAATAGACTTTTTAGTTTATTGAATGCCTCCTCTGCATGTGACCCCCAAATGATGCATCCAGCAAAGTCAGTGTGTGGAGGGGTGCAGCAACAGAATTAAAGTTCCTGATAAATCGCCTGTAAAAATTGGCGAAACCCAGGAATTGCTGCACCTTCTCGTGGGATGTGGGAGTCGGCCAGTCTTGTGCTACACTGGCAAATCCCAAGAATGACACACACCTTCCATTTTTCAGCTTTGACAAACAGTCTGTTCTTTAATAGGTAGCGCAGGACTTGATGGGCGTGATTGGATTAGGAGTAACATTTTTAATATCGTTTAAAT
Source organism: Trinectes maculatus (assembly GCA_016785345.1). Classification (NCBI taxonomy): domain Eukaryota; kingdom Metazoa; phylum Chordata; class Actinopteri; order Pleuronectiformes; family Achiridae; genus Trinectes; species Trinectes maculatus. The sequence goes on from JAFBJQ010003079.1 coordinate 13,659, forward strand.
AAACAAACACAAAAATGTTCAAAAATTCCTCTGGATATTGTTGACAAGGTTCTGGAAGACAGCAGGAGTGTTGGCTAAACTGAAGGGCATGACTAAATATTCATAGTGTCCTGTGTGTGTGTTGAAACCTGGTTTCCACTCATTCCCTTTTGTGACCAGATGATAAGTGTTTCGGAGATCTAGGTTGGTGAATTTATCAGCATTTTGAATCTGCTCAAATGCAGAGGAGATGAGTAGAAGTGGGTATTGATTCTTTACTGTGACGCTGTAATACTTCCGTCAGAACATGGTAACAGGCCGGCACACTAGCCAGATAGGGGGAATTGGGCTGGTTGAGGTCTGCACAAGCTTCAGCCCGCACCCTGCTATCCGAGGGAGACGTGGTGGTGTTGGCGCATATCACTTGGCATTCCCAGGCTCCAATCTCCATGGCCCACCAGTTGATCTGAGGGTTGTGCCGACTCAGCCAGGGGTACCCTAAGACAAGGGGGTGTATGGATGAAACTAATAACATGGAAAGGTATGATTTCTTGATGGCTTATGGCTGATGCTTGCTCCAGGAAGTAGGGCTCTGAGATGACAAGATACAAAGGCCGGTCTCCAGTTCCTGTTTAGTGCTCTGTTTGCCCGTCAAATTAACCTGATGAAAGACTCACTCGCTCCCCCGGCCGATCACAGAATGCTCTCCAGAATCTGGAAATAAACTGGGGGCCTCGGTCAGACACCACGTCCATGAAGACTGAAGACATGAGAGAGCACATCCTCAGCAGTCTCCTTGGCTGATGGCAGTAAAGGCAGTGAACCACAATCCACAACTGTCAGGATAACAGTGTTACCCTCAGAAGCTGGAAGGCCGGAGACAAAGTCAAAGGAGCTGTTGGACCAGGAGCAATGAGGCATGGGTAAAGGGCGTAAAAGATCAGTAGATGGACATCGAGAAGCCCTATGCTGGGCACAGACGGAGCAGGCAGCAACATATTTTTTTAACATCTTTCTCTAGAGAGGGCCACCAGAAGCATTGGTGCAGGACAGAGATGGTGCGGCTGCCCCCAGGATGACAGGTGAGACGGGATGCATGTCCCCAATGGATCACCTGGGATTTCAGTTGTTGGGATCAAACACCATGTGGGATATTAGGGACATGAAACTGTGACCAAAACATGAGATCATGAGAAGTAAAACTCATGATCTAAGCATGATCTAAGCATGTGAGCTAGAGAGGCCTTCTCTGGCGCCATCTTTTTTTTTCAGATGACGCCGGTGAGGTCGGCTGCGGTCTTACCTGCTCCCGGTGTTTGTTCGTATTTAATAGTTTTTATTGTGATTTTTAACCTGTTGAACGCTCCAGCGTTAGGTCGTAACACATACAACAGAGACTCTAATTAATCTCGGAACAAAGTACTCTAACTTTGCTCGCAACAACTTAAACCCGGATCCGACCTGGCCCGCGGACATCCTGCGGGACAACAACAACAACAATGGCTACACGGACCGCAGATCACGACGGAGGCCCCGAGGGAAGCGAGCCGGCGTTAGGAACAGGCTGAGACGCAGAGCACACCATCCACCTCTGCCCAGCATCCTACTCGCCAATGTCCAGTCGCTGGAAAACAAACTGGACGAACTCAGGGCCAGAATAAAGTTCCAGAGGGATATACGGGACAGCAACATCATCTGCCTCACCGAGACATGGCTGACCCCCCAGACACCGGACCACGCCGTTCAACCAGCGGAGTTCTTCACCGTCCACCGCAGCGACAGAACGAGCGCTAATGGTTAATAACAACTGGTGTGACAACGGGAACGTCCAGACCCTCACACGCCACTGTTCCCCCGACCTGGAGCTCCTGACCATCCAGTGCCGTCCCTTCTATCTGCCCCGTGAGTTTACTTTGGTCGTCATCAGCGCCGTTTACACTCCTCCTCAGGCGAACACGGACACTGCCCTCACCGAGCTACATGAGGCTATCTCCACCTATCAGGCTAACCAGCCTGATGCAGCCCTCATCGTGGCTGGGGACTTTAACCGGGCTAACCTGAGGAAAGTGATACCGGAGTTCAAACAACACATTGACTGTCCCACCAGAGGAGAGAGGACTCTGGACCACTGTTACGCTCCGTTCAAGGACGGTTACAAGGCCAGACATCTGCCTCCGTTCGGCCTCTCGGACCACAGTGCCATCTTTCTCATGCCGAAATACAAACAGCGGCTGAAGCAGGAGCCTCCTGAGGTCCGAGAGGTGACACGGTGGACCGACCAATCAGAGGCCGCTCTGCGGGGGGCGCTGGATTCAGCGGACTGGGACATGTTCCGGAGCAGCTCGGACGGCGACATCAACGAGTTCACGGAGGCGGTTGTGGGATTAATTGGGAAAATGGTGGAAGATACAACACCAACAACCACCACCAGGACTTTTCCCAATCAGAAGCCGTGGGTGGATAAAACCGTCCGCGATGCGCTGAGGGCTCGCACCGCTGCATACAACTCCGGACTCGTCACCGGAGACATGTCGCCTTACAGAGCAGCCACTTACGTCGTCCGGAGGACGGTGAAGGAGGCCAAACGCCGCTACGCCAAGAGACTACAGCTGGAGATGGAGGAGAGCAACCCCAGGGCGCTGTGGCAGGGCCTACGCACCATAACGGACTACAAAGCGACACACCCACGCACGCTGAGAGCCGACGCTTCGCTGGCTGATGAGCTCAACAACTTCTTCGCACGCTTTGAGTCGAACACCAGGCAAGAAGTTGCTCCCCCAGCCGGAGGAGAGGAGACGCTCACCGTGACGGAGCTGGAGGTGAGGAGGATGTTTAAAGGGGTGAACACCAGGAAGGCAGCAGGGCCCGACGGCATCAGCGGGCATGTCCTCAAAGCCTGCGCTGAACAGCTTGCACCGGTGTTCACAATGATATTCAACCTCTCCCTCTTACAGTGTGTGATTCCCACCTGCTTCAAGAAGCCTGTTGTGGTCCCCGTCCCAAAGACAGCCAAGCCCAGTAACTCCAATGACTATCGCCCCATAGTCCTCATATCCATGGTGATGAAGTGTTTTGAGAAGCTGGTCAAAACATTCATCACCTCATCCCTGCCCCCCACCTTGGATCCTCTTCAATTTGCATACCGCCCAGACAGATCCACCGACGACGCCATAAACCTGCTGCTACACAAAACTCTTTCCCACACTGACACCAGGATGGGGAACTGTGTGAGAGTGCTGTTTGTAGATTACAGCTCAGCATTCAACACCATAGTCCCCTCCAGACTTGTGAGTAAGCTGTGGGATCTTGGACTGAACTCCTCTCTGTTTAGGTGGGTCCACAGCTTCCTCAGTGACAGACAACAAGTGGTTCGCGTGGGCCCCCATAACTCATCCCCCCTCACACTCAACAATGGATCCCCTCAAGGCTGCGTGCTGAGTCCTCTGCTGTACTCCCTGTACACCTACGACTGTGTGTCCACATCAGACAGTAACTCCATCATTAAGTTTGCTGACGACACAGCCATCGTGGGGGGTGGGTGGGGGTGGGGGGGCTCCATGATACAGATACTCAGAGCGTTCAGCCCCTTTGTTCATGACACTGCCATCTTGCAACCAGCTGCAAGTCTTAACTTTGGCGACAACGTCACGTCACTCCACCTCCATTTTAGCTCTCAGTGACTTCACACACGTGGCTTCGACGCCATCTTGATCTCTCTCTCTCTCTCTCTCTCTCTCACACACACACACACACACACACACACATGAAAACAGCCACTGTTATTACCTATGTGTTTGCCTATTAGTAGTTAGTTAATGTTTGAAAGGGGAGGTGGTGGCGAAGTGGTTATAGAATCGGGCTTGGGACCAAGAGGCTTTGGACCCGGAGGTCACCGGTTCGAATCCCAGCCCCGCCGAAGACTGGGTGATGCGCCACCATTCCCGACCTGAGCTACCATCAAGCTTGGGAACGTGATGGTTGAAATTGGAGAGGCGTCGCCATCTGCCGTCCACCACCTTGGGCCCTTGAGCAAGGCCCTTAACCCCCAAATTCGCTCCCTGGGCGCTTCCTTCGGGGGGGGCAGCCCACTGCTCCGCATGCTACTTGATGTATAAAATGTTGTGACCTAACTAAAAAAAAAAAAAATGCATGTAAGATGTATGTGGAATGCAGTGACCTAATTTCCCAATTTGGGATTAATAAAGTATGTTCTTCTTCTTCTTCTTCTGGTGGGGGTGGGGGGGCTCCATGATACAGATACTCAGAGCGTTCAGCCCCTTTGTTCATGACACTGCCATCTTGCAACCAGCTGCAAGTCTTAACTTTGGCGACAACGTCACGTCACTCCACCTCCATTTTAGCTCTCAGTGACTTCACACACGTGGCTTCGACGCCATCTTGATCTCTCTCTCTCTCTCTCTCTCTCTCTCACACACACACACACACACACACACATGAAAACAGCCACTGTTATTACCTATGTGTTTGCCTATTAGTAGTTAGTTAATGTTTGTCTAGTTATAGTTTTATTAGTACTCTTTATTAGGGTATTATTGCCTCAAGTAATTATCACTATGTGTTAATAAATTCTATTATAGTTCACTCTGTCGCTGTTTGTGATTATTGTGAGTTTACCTGGAATACTTGCTGGATTACCACAGTCACTGCTCGATTTCACACCTTCCATTTTAAATTTTGAGACTGTAAAATTAATTTCAATTTGGTTATTGGTCCCTGGTGACAGGGTGGTGCCCCGAGGTTACTATTTATAGTAAACATTTCTAAATTTTAATGATTGTCTCTGATAATTATTAATACAATTAGTTGATAACCAAATTGACCCTCCTTGGTCCAACATAGTTGGTATCCACGTGAGGTTACGTTTAATATATGTTTTGGCCCTCCCCAACACAGTTGAGGTAACATGAAGAGACGATTCTGGGGACAGGCTTTGGGGGTTTCCACCTCGGCGTTGGCCCGTCGGACCTGCTCCTCCACCTCCCATGTGAGTGCCCCCACGAAGCAGGAGGACGGCAGAACAGTAGTCAATCAATCAATCAATCAAATTTTATTTGTATAGCCCATATTCACAAATTGCAATTTGCCTCATAGGGCTTTAACAAAGAGTACAGGGTGTGACATCCTCTGACCTACACCCTCAACAAGGGCGAGGAAAAACTGCCAAAAAAAACCCTTTTAACAGAGGAAAAAAAATGCAGAAACCTCCAGGACACACTGAGGGATCCCACTCCCAGGGATGGACAGAAGTGCAATGGATGCCACGTGTACACAACACATTAACAACATGACTTATGATTATTAATTACACAAGTAGAATAATATAATATAATATAATACAGGGGGTCCTCGAGTTACGTCGGTCGCGAATTACGTCGTTTTCGTGGTTACGACACATCTCCCGTGAACTTCCTTGTTTCGGATAAAGAGGTTTGCCCCGTAAATACGTACAGACTTCACACAGGAACTCGTTGGTGCCGGCTCTCTCTGTCTCTCAGCGCTGCAGAGACAGAGAGAGGTGATGCAGAGCCTGCCGGCACCTCCACAGCTGTGTTTACTTATGTGAAATGGCCGACCGGCCGGCGGGGGAGGGGTGTACGGCAGTGGCAGCCGGTAAGGAGATGCACACGGACACAGATGCGTTCGGGATCGTGGCGATACCTTAGGTTTATTCACAACACAGGGTCTACACGGTTGATATCAGAAATCTAAAGGAAATGCTCATTACACTCGTGATCTCAACTCCTACGGTGTGTCAAGAGGGACAAGAGGGACAAAAGGCAAGTCACCATAATAAACTCTTATTTTAGAGTGGTGTTATACCGACATCTGGTGGCACAATGTATGCACAATGGCACAATGAATGTATGGTCCGATTTACGTCAAAATTCGCTTACGACACATTCTCAGGAACGGATCTCCGACGTAACTCGAGGACCCCCTGTATAATATAATATAATATAATATAATATAATATAATATAATATAATATAATATAATATAATATAATATAATATAATATAATATAATATAATATAATATAATATAATATAATATAATATAATATAATATAATATAATATAATATAATATAATATAATATAATATAATATAATATAATATAATATAATATAATGGCAGCTTAACTAAGAGCTGATCAAAGATGGACCTCGACCAGCCCTAACTATAAGCTTTGTCAAAGAGGAATGTTTTAAGTCTGCTCTTAAATACTGTGAGGGTGTCCGCCTCCTTGATTGAAGCTGGGAGATGATTCCACAGCAGAGGAGCCTGATAGCTGAAGGCTCTGGCTCCGAGTCTGCTCCTATGGATTTTTGGAATTGTGAGTAAACCTGCGTTCTGAGAGCGGAGTGCTCTAGTAGGATAATATGGGATTATTAAATTTTGTAGGTATGTTGGTGCCATACCATTTAGAGTTTTGTATGTGAGTAGAATGATTTTGAATTCAATTCTAAATTTCACAGGGAGCCAGTGCAGTGAAGCTAATATGGGGGAGATATGTTCTCGTCTCTCGGTTCTGGTCAATACACGTGCCGCAGCATTTTGAACAAGCTGCAGGGTCTTTAAGGACTTACTGCTGCAGCCTGCTAGTAATGAGTTACAGTAGTCAAGCCTGGACGTGACAAAGGCGTGGATTCATTTTTCGGCATCTTTAAGAGACAGGATATGTCTGATTTTTGCTATATTGCGGAGGTGAAAAAAGGCAGTTCTCGAATTCTGTTTTATGTGTGAATCGAGTGATAAATCAGAATCAAATATAACTCCCAGATTCCTTGCAGTTTCACTGGGGGCAAGGACAATGCCATCTAGGCTGCCTATATCATTAGATAATGATTCTCTAAGGTGTCTAGGACCGAATAATAAAATTTCAGTTTTGTCTGCATTTAATAATAGAAAATTTGGGATCATCCAGGTTTTAATGTCTTTGAGACATGCTTGGAGTAGTTGATTAGTTTCATGTGGTTTCATTGAAATATACAACTGAGTGTCATCTGCATAAAAGTGGAAATTTAAAGAAATTGTTTTCATCATTAGAAAACACTTTAATTTGAAATGAAAGTGTTTTCTAATGATGTTTCCTAATGGCAGCATGTATAACATAAATAACATTAGGCCAAGCACAGAGCCTTAAGGAACTCCTTAGCTGACTTGTACGAATTGTGACAACTGTTGGAGCTAAACACTCATCAATTTCAGCTCCGGCTGGACAGTGGACACACAGAGACACACAGGAGACCAGGAACTTTTTACACACAGCTGCTGTGGGGAGAAGACACTGCTCGACAAGACAGAGTCTGGTGTTCTCCGCCCTCCCCAAGCAGCTCTGCTCTTTTATTAAGGAAAAGCAAAAGATAAGATGAGTGGGCGTAAGAAAGGCAAAAGATAAAATGAGTGGGCGTAGGAAAGGCAAAAGATAAAATGAGTGGGCATTTCCGCTGCTGCGTACAAGGTCATGATTACAAGCACACAGTTACTTTCTTGTTTGTGTTCACATACTTCTATATTTCTCCTAACAACAACTTATCATTAATTTGTACAAATTGATGTCAATAAATGGGAGGTAAACCATTTTAGGGCAATTCCTGTTATGCCAATTAAGTGTTCGAGCCTATGAAGAAGGATCTAGTGGTCAACGGTATCAAAAGCTGCACTAAGATCTTGGAGAACGAGAACAGAGATAAAGCAGTCTATATGTGTGCTGAGCCTGCTATTTCTGTTTGCATGGATAAGTCACTATTTAGTATAGTTTGGGAGTGGTGTACTTTCTCCCTAATAGTTATAATTTTATCATTAAAGAAATTTATAAAATCATCACTCATAAGGGAGTGTGGAATGCTCTGATCAATAGAGCTGTGGCTTCCTGTCAGCCTGGCTACAGTGCTGAAAAGAAACCTTGGATTATGTTTGTTCAATTAACGATGAGTAATAGGCAGCTCTGGCATTGCGGAGTGCCTTCTTATAAGCTTTAAAGCTGTTTTTCCAGGCTATGTAGGTCTCCTCATGGTTGGTGGAGCGCCACTTTCTTTCTAATTTTCTTGACGCCTGTTTTAGCTTGTGAGTGTCAGAATTATAGCAGGGAGCTTCTTTGTTTTGTTTGATGAGTTTTTTCTTAAGGGGCGCAATAGAGTCAAGAGCTGATCGTAATGATTCTATTGTGCTATTGACAAAATTATCGATCTGGGAAGAATTAAAACCAGTTATGGACCTTGCCTCCTGAGGCTGTGGTAGTGACTTCAAAGTCAATGGAATAATTTCCTTAAATTTAGACACAGCACTGTCAGTCAGATCCAAAGTCAGCGCAGAGAAGTGTGTAAGACTACAACTCTGCCTCCTGGTCCCGCCTCTGATCTGTCACGGGAAGCTAATAAAATCTTTAATGCTATGAGAAAGGAGAGAGGCTCCAGCCAAAGTGGGATGGACGCCGTCTCTCCTGACGAGACCTGGGGAAGGAGCGAAGAGGTTTCTAGACGGGCCCACCAAGGGAAAAGCCACAGGCAGATTGTAGTGCCCTACAGCACTACAATCTGCCTGTGGCAGTGGATGGTCTGAGGCGGGGGCTCCTCCCCAAATGGGCTACTAATCTGATAGGTGACTCCAACCTCATCATCCCTGTCCATTTGCCGTTGCACCAAGTAAGGTCCCTTCCAGTGGGCTGCCAGTTTACAGAGGCTGTCTGTGGGATCATTCAACCACACATGGTCCCCGACCTCGTCTTTAAATTAATGAATATTTTACGGTTTGATGTCCATGTGTGTTGAATTTTTCCCTGTTTTTTCATGAGGCATGCTTTTCTGTCGATATCAGCGTTTCGTTTAGTCAGATGCTCATTGATGAATACATTTGATCCTTTCAATTTCCTTCCTTCTTTTAACAGTGCATTTTTGAATTTTCTGTTAACAAATCTCATGATGACGACACTTTTGTTGCTGTCATCTCTCCGGGACAGAGGGTGGCATGCCTCAATGTTTTAGCAGTTCATTAGCTTTGGATTGTAGGAAGGCAGCCACCTGTTGCTCTCAAGAGCTTGCATCCTCCTCACTAGGCTCAATTTAACAACCCAATTAAGTTAAAGTCACTTAAGTCACTCCTGTAACTGTAACTATTGAGTAAAATGTTCATAGTAACATCTACTTAACAAAGTTATGTGGAAGTACTTAACAAACATTTTTAAGTAAATCCAAAATATCTTTTTGAGTAAATGTGAGTGTGAATGTGAGGGTTTCTATATACAGGGGGTCCTCGAGTTACGACGGAGATCCGTTCCTGAGAATGTGTCGTAACCGAATTTCGACGTAAGTCGGAACATACATTCATTGTGCCATTGTGCATACATTGTGCCGCTAGATGTCACTATAACACCACCCTACAATAAGAGTTTACTATGGTGAATTGCCTTTTGTCACTGTAGGGGTTGATATCGCGAGTGTAATGAGCATTTCCTTTAGATTTCTGATATCAACCATGTAGACCCTGTGTTGTGAATAAACCTATGGTATCGCCACGATCCCGAACGCATCTGTGTCCGTGTGCATTTCCTTACTTCCTTATATTCTATATACAATAGTTATGTTTAATCAAGGTATTTTTATCTTTGTTTAATTGTGTGAAAAATAAAACAAATGCACACCTTAAATGGTTTATGAAACATGGCTTTGAATTAGATTGGTTCTGCTTTCACATATTTATCATTAATATGAGGGATGGTTTTTACAAAGCAAAAAATAAGTGGGTATTTAACTTACCCAAAAGCCAACCATCTCCATATTCTCCTTCTCTCAGCTTTGGAAAAAGAACAGCGTTCCTATAAATGTGATTTCTCCCGGGGGGGACGGGGACATGAACATGAATGAACAATTGCGTCATTACCCTTGTTAGGACAAGTGTTAATAATGTGTAATGTGGCTTAATATAGAAATTCAGACCAAGGTGCACCAACTTATTATTACAACATCATTGTTATTTGAACAATGTTTATTTGCACTTCTTACCTCATATATGGATGCCTGACAGCTGTTGACAAAGATTTTCTTCCTTCCAATACTGCTTCCAAGTGGTGTAATTAATTGCACATCGGCCATTCATGTCATGAGGCTCTCATCAAAAAGTTGTTTTGATATGATAGTTTTCATTTAACATTTAAATGTCTGCCTGGCGTCTGGGGACATATCACCCTCCCATTACTTCCAATTCTAGTTTTAATTTTTTGTGCGTGTTTGTTTTTTGTGTTCCAGGACAGCCCAGGAGGCAGAAGCAGCAACATGTCAAGTCAGAAGCTAGACTCTGTTTTCCCTGTGTCTCCTCTGGTCTCTGCAGGCATCCCCACACCAGCAGAGCTTAACAAAGCCAATGCACCTGTTCACATTGATGTAGGAGGACACATGTACACTAGCAGCTTGGCCACCCTCACCAAATACCCTGAGTCAAGGTTAACACATGCACTATATAAAATAATGTATAAATTGCCATTAGATCTACATTATTCATACACACTTTACAAAGTAAAGCAAATACAGTATATAGTTTAACAATTTTATATATTACTCTCCATTGCTTTTGTTGCATTCATTAGTACTGCTCCATTTTTTGTACGCACTGCATTTGCCCCACTTTACTGCACATTTTTGCAATACATTGCAATATTTTATATTTTATATTTTCTACATTCTATTCTTAAATTCTATTTCAATGTCTATGTATGCTGCTGGCCCTGAGGAACAAATTTTGTTTGTGTAGGCATGAAAATGACAGTGGGTTTTTACTTAGTCATTTTAGTATCATGCTTATAATTACCTATTGAAAGTATAATTTTACAGGTAGAAAGAAATAATGTTGATCTTAATAGACACATTACTTTTCCCTTTTTTACATCCCTACATAATTACACAGCATCTGAAGATGATTCTAAACATCATTTTATATTTTATTCAGTGTTGTCAGCACCACTTTGGACAGTACTTCTACTTTTTGTGTTGTGCTTGGAATTTGATAAGATAGCATCTTAAGGTTATTTGCATTGATGTGATTTGATTTGGATGATTGATATGTTGATGCTAGAAAAGCCTTGACCAATATGATGCTATGAACCCAAACTTTTGTTTGACAATTCAAACTAAAGTGTACATGTGAATTAATAGTCCCACACACAGGAGTTCTCCAGTACCAATAGTACTGAAAACTTATAAACCACACTGAACATAAGCAAAGTGAATATTTTATTTTTTAGTCCAAACTTTTAAGTGATGCAGTTCATTACAGAATGGCTGTGTGCATCAGGTAGAAGAGCCTTGTGAACATCTGTTTGGTATTTGATGAAAAGGCCTTATGTCACTTTATTTGCTTTGACAGGATTGGTCGGCTGTTTAATGGACTTGATCCCATTGTGTTGGACAGTCTGAAGCAACAGTACTTCATTGATCGAGATGGCAGAATGTTTCGCTACATACTTAACTTTCTGCGAACCTCGAAACTCCTCCTCCCAGATGACTTCAAAGTGAGTAGACTGTAATTGAAAACAGATGTAGAACCTGTGGCATCATCCATACATTCCTGAAGAGTAGTTTTAAGTTTGTGTGAGCTAGCACTATGGTCTTGTTTCTCTGGTTTATCCCATCTTACTTTAACATTACTTGAGGCGAGTTACTGAAGTAAGTCTGATTAAAACTAAAAAGAAATTCCAAATAGTGACTTGTTAAGATTTGTTGGTGAGATTTTTATTGGGAAAATGTTTTTAATATATAACTGTAATTTGCAACGCATAAATCTCCTAATATTGAGCGACAGGAGGCTTTGCTGAGTACATACATGTAAAATATGTGTAGACAGTGTGAAAGACAGCTCAGAAATGACAGTTTTAAAATTACCTACATGTGTCTCGGAGGCAGATGTCAGATTTAACATGTGTGGAATGAGGCTTTAGAAGGTGCCTGTTGCTGCTTAGAGAGGTACTGTGCAAAAACTGTAAGACCTACTGCCACAGTAAGCACATTGTGTGAGAGAGGACATGTGTAGCTCCAAAATGAGCTATAAATTGTGCGTGTGTGAGGTGAAGGATGTGGGAGCTACAGAAAAAGCAGAAAAATATGCTGAGTGAGTTCTCATAGCATGGTCTGCAGCTGAGCGAGCTGAAGAAAGCCAAAGGTCTGTTGAATTAATACAAGAGTAGTAGTAGTAGTACTGTAATTCCCGGACTATAGAGCACACCTGATTTTAAGCCGCACCCAGTACATTTTTAAAGGAAAATCCATTTTGTACATACATAAGCCGCGCCTGTCTATAAGCCGCGTGTGCCCACATTGAACCATGAGATGCAGGGGGTCCTCTGTCTCTCAGCGTTGCAGAGCCTGCCGGCACCTCCACTGCCGGCACCTCCACAGCTGTGTTTATGGTACTTACGGTATGTGAAATGGCCGGCCGGCCGGCCGGCCAGGGAGGGGGCGAGGGGGGGGGGGGTGCCTGGGG
>JAFBJQ010003085.1:202-17702 GCA_016785345.1 Trinectes maculatus
ACGCGCTAGAATGGCAGGAAATAGTGTGCAATCACCCCCCAGAATGATATTTCGTTGATTAGACGCCAGAAAACCTAATTTTCTCATAGGTCAAAAATTGCACAAAGACGTAAGGGGTTAGTATGTCGAAAATGTCCAAAAATGGCCAAACACAAAAAAGGGAAATAATGCGCCCAATTGGTAGAAAATAGCCTAAAATAACCCCCCAGAATGATATTTTGTGGATTAGACGCCAGAAAACCAAATTTTCCAGCAGGTCAAAAATCGCGTACAGTCGTAAGGGGTTAGTATGTCGAAAATGTCCAAAAATGGCCAAACACGGAAAAGGGAAATAACGCGCCCAACTGGTAGAAAACAGCCTGAAATCACCCCCCAGAATGATATCTTGTGGATTAGACGCCAGAAAACCTCATTTTCTAGGAGGTCCAAAATCACGAAAAGACGTAAGGGGTTAGTATGTCGAAAATGTCCAAAAATGGCCAAACACGAAAAAGGGAATAACGCGCCCAATTGGTAGAAAATAGCCTGAAATCACCCCCCAGAATGATATTTTGTGGATTAGACGCCAGAAAACCTCATTTTCTCATAGGTCAAAAATCGCGCACAAAGACGTAAGGGGTTAGTATGTCGAAAATGTCCAAAAATGGCCAAACACGAAAAAGGGAAATAACGCGCCCAATTGGTAGAAAATAGCCTAAAGTCACCCCCCAGAATGATATTTTGTGGATTACACACCAGAAAACCTCATTTTCTAGGAGGTCAAAAATTGCACAAAGACGTAAGGGGTTAGTATGTCGAAAATGTCCAAAAATGGCCAAACACGGAAAAGGGAAATAACGCGCCCAACTGGTAGAAAATAGCCTGAAATCATCCCCCAGAATGATATTTTGTGGATTAGACGCCAGAAAACCTCATTTTCTAGGAGGTCCAAAATCGCGAAAAGACGTAAGGGGTTAGTATGTCGTAAATGCTCAAAAATGGCCAAACACGAAAAAGAGAAATAACGCGCCCAATTGGTAGAAAATAGCCTAAAGTCACCCCCCAGAATGATATTTTGTGGATTAGACGCCAGAAAACCTCATTTTCTAGCAGGTCCAAAATCGCGAAGAGACGTAAGGGGTTAGTATGTCGAAAATGTCCAAAAATGGCCAAACACGAAAAAGGGAAATAACACGCCCAATTGGTAGAAAATAGCCCTAAATCACCCCCCAGAATGATATGTCATAGTATAGTATGTACATTTTTGACAAAGGCACCTCATAACATCAATCAATCAATTCATCAAATTTCACTTGTATAGCCCATATTCACAAATTGCAATTTGCCTCAACAAAGAGTACATGATGTGACATCTTCTGACCTACACCCTCAGCAAGGGTGAGGAAAAACTGCAAAACCCCTTTTAACAGGGGAAAAAACATAGAAACCTCCGGGGGAGACTCATGTGAGGGATCCCAGTAAGTCCCTAAAGAGCCTGCAGCTTGTTCTTCTCCCCCCATACTAACATCACTGCACTGGCTCCCTGTGAAATGTAGAACTGAATTCAAAATCATTCTACTAACATACAAAAACATTTCATCATCCCATATCATCCTACCAGGGCAGAGACATTTTGGCCAAATTTGGACTTTTCACAAAATCGTCAAAAACATGTCTGGGGCTCGTCAAAACATCTTAGCATCATATGTTGTTGAGTTTCGGACAAAATTTTGACTTTTCACAAAAACATCAAAAGCGCGTCCAGGACGCCTCAAAACGTTGTAGTATACAATAATGTTTTTTTCATAAAACAAAAAATTCTGACAGACTTTTCAACACTGTACTACTATAGTATAGTACCACAGTACTATACTATAGTATACTATGACATTTCTTTCGACGTTTTGGACGTTTCCCCCCCCAAAAAATTGACAGAATTTTCGAAGCCTTACTATAGTATGTTGTTAAAGAAATGTTGATGTTTTCTGGCATTTGATCATGGTAATATCATTCGTAATTGTGATAGTTACTAATGTGTTATTTATTGCGGCTGCAAAGTGAATTTTGCAGCCGCATAATATAAAAGTATAAAATTAGTACAACACAAATGAATTGCAATAGTAAAGCAACAACAAAACAACAAAAATTTCTTCTTACTGTTTTCGGTCCTGGTAAAAGTGGAGTGCATCAGTGTTTGTTTCAGCCACTGGTTGAGCTTGTTCTCTCAGGTCTACACTGTTTCAGTCTGTGAATCCAGTTTTCTCGGCGTCTCAGGGGTCTCTCGTCTGTGTGTACATGTACAGATTTTCGAGTCAGGGACGATATGTCAACATTTCATCACTACATTTATCAGATCACATATCAGAGACATCTGAGAATTCACCTGGAACAGTTCAGCTTCCTCCATGTGACCCAGTGACACAGAGTTATCTTAAAGTCATCTGGAGGTTTGTTATCGCAGTGATCGACAGGAAGAAGAATGTTAGAGGGGAAAGAAGGTGAAGAACCTTCGAGAGTGAAAGTACTACAACAGAACAAAGACAGTTTCTTCTTCTGTCTCTTTCAGACAAAAGCAGGAAGGACGACAGCATCAGAACCAAGCCAGATGTCTACGGTAACAGCACCACCTCACCACACTCCGCCTGAGCGCTACTGTGTCTATGTGGGAGAGCCAATCACAAACCAGGCTTTGTTGTTCTTTTTTTAATCAGCTGTGTCCAAGCCTGGTGAGGAGGACGGGTTTGAGGACACTGCGACCCCCTGCTCTGATGACTATGCCCACTTCTGTGAACATGGCCAGTGTGAGATGAGACACAACCTGGCAACCTGCAGGTAGTTACCATCCCCCTCTGACACTGCTCGTCCCAACAAATCACCAGAGCCTGTTCAGCTAAATATGACCAATCTGTGTGTGTGTGTGTGTGTGTGTCAGGTGTGAGGCAGCGTATGGTGGTTCTCAGTGTGATCAGCTGTTGGACTTTAACATCCTGTACGTGGTGCCCAGTGGACAGAAGCTGCACTACGTCCTCATCGCAGCCATCATCGGAGCCATTCAGATCGCTGTCATTGTCGCCGTGGTTATGTGCTTCACCAGGTGCACACATCACACACACGACTACACACAACACACATCACACACATAACGACACGTCACATAAACGTGATGAGAGAGAGCTGATGCAGCTTCATGTTGTGAACCTGAGAATCACTGAAGCTTTTAAACAGCAGGATGAAACAGGCTACAGATCCAGATGATACGTGATGATACGTCTCCTGCATCAATCTGAGTAAACTTATGAAACATGATCACATCAAGCATTACTGCCACTGCCAACATTTAAACTGAGATATAATCTGCATTATAGGTCGTAGTTAGTTCGTATTTAAGTAAGTGTGTAATCACCTACAACTAAGAACCACTGTATTTATGATTTACCTTAGAATCAGTCTGCATCAGCAGCAGCTCCTCTTCCACACAGTCTTCCATGATGGACCTCCATGTTCCCACAGAAGCCTGAAAGGAAATAACAAACACTGAGTTTATAACAATCTGAAAATTTACAAACTACTACAAAACTGAGGCTTTCACAAAAACTCATGAATGATTGTCCTTGTGGGACCCAGGTGATGCTGTCATCACAGCTCTGCTGCCTGTTGTTGACCTGTACTTCCTGTCATGTCCTGCAGGAGGTGCAACAAGACTAAGCGTGGACGGAGACAGAAGCAGCACCTGGGTCACTTCCCGTCAGGAACGTCCTCCAGGATGATGTAGCTGCTCATGTTTTGTGAAATACAAGAAATCCACACAGACGAACTGCATTTTGACAGCTCAGCTTTTTTTGTGCCTCTTGTTCCCTTGATATTTTCCCACTCTCTTAAGGGGCCTTAATTTAACATTTTCTCCATGGTTGACTTCTTTTGTCTGCACCGTTTTGTGTCTTCGCTGTTTGCGGATGACTTTTTGTTATACTTTGGTTCACCGTCCTCTCAGATTCTAAACCACTGTGGATCCTCAGACAGAAACAGAGCTGTCTCATTGTACTGATTCCACCCTGTGGGATGCAGACTGACTTTGTGTCTAAGCTTTTGTTCAATTCTTTTTTTTCCCAACTTGGTTTACGACACATGAAAATTAGGGAAAAATCAGCTGCTCTCTACCTGATGCTGCCGTTTCAATGTGGTCATGTTTATATGGTTTGAAGATGTCTCTGTGAAAGTTCACAAATAGATTTGTGGCTACAAACAAAAAGGTTTTCACATTTACTGACCAGGGTGAGGTCACTACTTCGGTAACGATTACTGTTTTTTTTTTTGTTGTTGTTTTTTGCTTCTATGCTTAAAAAAACAAAGTGTAAAAGTACTGATGTGGTTTTCTGTTTACATATATATATTTTTACCAGACAATTAAAGGTTAAAGGTCACTTTAGGCATCTGTTTAATTTTGACACCTGCTTTTGTTACATAAAATCACTGCTGCAATTTCTTTTTTTTAACAACTTAATACTCCAGAGGGCGCTATGTTTTGGGACTACAGGTTCATTCGAGACCACGTCAGACCTTCTGGTTATTACTGCTGCAGTGGTCTTGTGTATAATGAGTTTTCCTCTGTTTTGCTGCATCTCATAAGGTTAAAAAAAATTTTTGTTTAAATGTTTGTTAAGTTTGTTATGATGAGATGCACCTGAAAACCAAAATGCTGTTTTTTCTACTTCTTAAAAATGATATGGTCCGAGCTGACATGTACAGGTTATTGTTATTATTTTGTCACCTGATTTTCTGATGACGCCAATCAGGAAGTGGATCCCAATGGTCACTCGTGTGTTTTGACAAACTGATAATTTAAATGACTTACTCTGCTTTTGATTTTTTTGGTCAGGTTTCTCCTTTTTTTAATATAAATTTGAATGATGATACGAAGTGTCTGTGTCGATTGTTATGTGGTAGAAGGAATAGATGAATAAGCTTGACTGAGGTTTCCTTAAGTGTCACTGTACAAAGATGAGTTTTATTTGACTTTTCGAGGAGGGAACATCTGGGTGAGCTGTGTGCTCGGTCACGTGATGCCTGTGGGAATCCCGTCGGATTTTACTGTAGCTGTTGTGTATTGCATGAAACGGTGAAATTGTTGTTTAGACTGTGCTGTAGTTTAACCAGAATTAAATTATGATGTTTGAATTAACTGTGTCATCATTTTAAATATTTACTAAATTATCGGTCTCACTGTTTTTAACTTAAAATGAAAACAAAATGAATGAGTGGGGATGTAAGATATGGGGGAAAAAAATCTCTTATTATTAAAAATGATTTTATAATCTGATGATATACTTTAAAATGTGATTTTTTGTTTTTTGTCCAGTTTCTCAGTTAAACGGCAAGTTGGACTGGAAATGTCAAACACGTCACCAAAGTTTAGACAACATACTCTTTAACATAATGTGGACCTGGGCCTATCCTGTAGTGTAACGTTAATGTAGAGCTGATCGATAAGTAAAACCTACCTGAACCACAAAGTGCTGCTGAGGTCTGATGCAGTCCCTCACATGGCCCCTAGGTGTTGCTCAGTTGAAGCTAAAACATAACAGAAATTCAAGTCAGTCCATTGACCTGCAGGCACATTGCATTTAACAGAAGACTCCACCCACCTTCAGTGAAAACGAATGGAAACCAAACCCTCTTGTGGCTGTTGACGTGTCCATGTCTTCCACCGGGGGGCGGAGGCGCAGGATAAATATAGGCAGCAGCTGGTGGAGGATTTTTAGATGATGGGGAGTCCCCTTCCGTTCTTCATCTGACTTCATCCCTCTTTTCTCTGCTCCACCACTTCACTTCTTGGTGTCCAATCCCATTTTCACTGGTTTCCACCAGCATCTTAAACTGCCGTTCCTCAAATGGCCACAAGAGGCTGACTCCAAGAAAAGTTGCAATAATCTGTAAAACTGAAAACATCAAACGTCTGATACAGCCGAGCGATGTAAGATTACCATGTGTGACGTTCATGTGTGACGATCCAGCGGCTTTTAAAGAAACAGAACATGAATAAGCAGCTGTGTGATGTGAGAGTGTAAACATACTGACTCTGAACGCAGCTGTCGAACCTGGGACCAGCTCATCCTCTGTAAGGCCTCAGCCCATTTGACCAAAAGCAGGTGTTGGCATTGTGGAAACCTAGCTGTTGCCTAGCAACCAACCCAAAAAAGACTAAACCTGAAGGGAGGGATTAAGACAGAGTGAGAGAAAAGATGACAGTTGATTGATGGATGATGGAGGAAGAGACGGGAGGAGGGGCTCCATCCCTTTAATCCCAAAGAGGAGCAGGGAATCACTTTACGCTGGCTGTATTTTTAGCAGCAGAGAACACAGAGGCTGAGGTCAGGATCTATGTCCAGATCCATCCAACTCATTATCGCTTACATTCCTACTAGATCCATTTCCACTGTCAGATGACCTGATGCATGGGAAGTCTGTGGCTGCTCCTCCGTTCTCCAGGTCCTGGTCAAGGGACCAGAACATAATGGAGGAAGAGATACTTGGTATGAAGCCTCAAATTGAGAAGATTTAATTCTTCCGTCTGGTCCCTCGTTTTAAAATCTCGCTCTACAAACACAGATTGAACACTGTGTTTGTCTCCCTCTGTGTTTCACCCCTCGTCTCTTTTTAGACAAACTATTTCCCCTCCACCCCCCCAGCCCCCCCCACTCCTGTCCTCCCTCCCTCCCTCCGTCTCCCAGCAGGGTGGAGTCTATCAGTTGATCTGACCAGTCTCAGGGTCAACCTCCAGTTGCAGAGGAGTGATCTGCTCCTCCTGTCCACCTGTACGTTGTTTCTCTGGATTCTTGGATGCTTCAACCCAAACTCATTCCCATTTTGTGCATCTGATTTTCACTTGTTCTTAAAATTCCAAGATTCTTCTGTCAGTTGCAAAAGATCTACTCTTCAGCAGTTTCTTTCCTCGACCAGGCAGCACATCAACAGACTTACAGACCGACAATCAAGTATGACAGACAAACCTGGGATGCCAACGGGTGGTGGAGATGACGCGGGGAGCATCATGGTGCTACTGCAGCATGTGGCGGGCCTCATGGAGAGTGTCCAGACCACACAGCAGCGTATGGAGGAACGTCAGCTGGAGTTGGAGAACACAGTGAAGACCATCCAGGCCGATGTCGTCAAACTGACCAGTGACCACGCCAACACAAGCTCCACCGTTGACCGGTTGCTGGAGAAGACACGCAAGGTCAGCCGCCACATCAAGGATGTCAGGGTGCGTGTGGAGAACCAGAACATCAGGGTGAAGAAGGTGGAGGCCACGCAGGTCGACCTGCTGGCAAAGAACAAGTTCAGGGTGGTGATTTATCAGGTAAGAGCGATCGGCTGGGAGCTGGTGTCAGGGTTTTCAGAATGATCTGCTCATGGAGGTTTGGTTCAGCAGCTCAAACCGAACCGTGGCACTGAAACATTGTAAAGGGCCAATTCAACAGATAGCGTGGCTGGTTTGTGGAACAGTTGTCAACCAATGTCCACTTTTCACAGAGGAGAGCGAATTTGTCTTCTACTGATCTCATTTACTGCAGTTTCTAAAACGACCAGTGAACCAGTGAGTGACTTAACATGAACACACTGAGTGATAAACAAATGTAAAGTTCTCCTGGTTAAAATAGCAACACACACACACACACACACACACGCACACACGCGCACACGGCTTCAGTTTACCTCTTTGGCCTTTCCACCCAGCAGCTGCCAGTGCGATGGCGACCTGGTTATTTTAGCCCTGGATAAATCTCAGTCTGCTGTCGGGTTACACCTCAGATCTGCAGCTCACACACACAACGTCCACTCAAACAACAATGTGTGAACAATAAATGGTCAAATGCTCGGTGTTCATTCTGAGCGAAGGTTTCAGTGTGGGAAAAGCTTCAGGTTTTCTTGTTCAGTTTTGAATTGGTTCTTTCATAATGATTTACATCAGCCAATCAATGTGACGTCAATGTGATTTTTAAAAATCATTTAGTGACAGTAACAAATTTAATATTAATTAAACTGCTTAAAATTTCATGTGATAACAACCGGCAGCCTGAAGTCTGGACTCTGGAAACACTGAATATAATTATATAAAAGAGTAGGTTTTCTAAATGACATGTAATTAGCACACTAATTATATCCCCACAACTATAATCACACCGGAATGCATCAGAATGCTAACGTGCTAATAAAGTGACTGACAAGTTGAGATGACAAAAAGTCACAACGTTCACTTACACATGTCCTGTTTATCTTATATGTTGTGTTTGTGTCCTGTTTGTGCCTCAGATTTAAATAAAGCTTTTTCAATTCAAAATTCAGTCATTGTTACTCCAGTGTCTGGTAGCAGAACTGTAAGCGAGGTCACATGACAATGATCAGTCCCCATGAGGCCTGTGATTGGCTGCTGCAGCCTGATGAGACCATGAGAGCTGTGTTCATTAGCAGTTGTGTTATTCAGGTTCTTGTTTTCCACACACACACACACACACACACACACACACACACACACACACACCTGCAGCATGGCCTGTGTTCAGAGCTCATGTGTCTACTGTCTGTACTGTAAGTGACTGTGTCAGCTGAGCGCTGACACGCCAGGTTATTCTGAGGTTGAGCCTCCACCATCTCCTAATATAGTTGCCTGCCCTCTCTCTCTCTCTCTCTCTCTCCCTCTCTCTCTCTCTCTGTGGATTAGCTAACAGCGCTCAGTTCTAAATCACAGCTCTCCTCCTGAGGTTTTAGTCTCACAGATGGAGGAAGTCCCCTCAGTCAGCTGGAGCAGAACACATAACTGTGATGTCATGGAGCCCATGACCTTTGACCCTTTCCTCTTTGTCAGACGGTGAATTAGGGATCAGGGATCTGGGTCAGTTTGTAGCTTCGGCCTTCCATTTCACGCGGCCTGGCGCTGACAGAGGTCCAGAGCTTCTCTGTGCACGGCCACTGGCTGATGTGTGGAGATTCCTGCAGCGCGGCGCTGAGCTGCACAAACAGGTGCCCAGTTTATTTATGGAAGCAGGATCAAGGCCTGCAAACTAACAGCTGCCCCATCTGACGCACTTTCACTACACAACACAATCAAACAAAGCACTGACGACACAACCGACTTTCAACATTTGAAAGGGAAGAATAACTTTTTGAAAACAATTTGAAAACGTACATGTTTATTTCTATGTTTTCTTTTTCTCCTCTGTCAGGGTGACCAGGAGGTGAAGGCCATCGCAGCAGGCGATGAGTCAGCAGAACCCAGCAGTGGAGCCAGAGGCGAGGTGGAACCGGACAAGTTCGAGCTCCCTCCTGAGTCGGACGAGGAGTATATGGTGGTGGAGGAGGCGGACTCCTCAGCAGCTGGCCGCATGAAGAAGACAGGCCTGACGCGCATCGAGAGCTTCAAAGCCACCTTCTCCAAGCAGAACATCAGCAAGACCAAAGAGAACCTGGGCACCAAGGTCAACAAGCTTGGCGAGCGCATTGTGACGGCAGAGAGGCGCGAGAAGATACGCCAGTCCGGTGAGAGGCTGAAGCAGTCGGGAGAGAGGCTGAAGGAGACCATCACCAAGAACGTCCCGGCCAAGCTCAACCTGAAGAAGGAGAGAACTGTGGCGGAGGGTCAGGAAGGAGCTGAGGGTGCCACGGAGGGAGCCGTGCCCATCCCTCCACCTAAGGGCCGCAAGGGCAGCCGGGACGCTGCCAAGCCAGGCGGCGACCAGGCCAAGGCGGAGGAGTCCGAGGTTCCGATGTACGACATGAAGCATCTATCGTAAACCATGACGCAGTGATGAGAACTTGGGAGTTTTCTTTGGACTACTGAGACCACACAGAGGGAGAGAACAACGTCTGCAGGAATAAAGTTGAGCTTCTGTTTGAAAGTCATTAAAGGACGTGAAGGAGGAAGAGGCCGATCACAGATCTGACCTGACTGAGAGTCAGCACAACAACCAGTGCTGCTGTTGACCTGAGACTGAACTGAGGAATGACAACGTTACAACAAGGTCATGGTTTGTTGGGTTTTGTAAAATGTTGGGAGGAAAAAGAGGAAGTGAAAAGGTTCAAATCTCTGACCCCGTTACAGAGATATTTACATAATATAACCCATAATATACCCCTTAATTAAAACCCCTTAATTAGTTCATATTAAATACGTGAATAAATGTAGAAATGATTCAGAGTCAGTAATAAGTATGGGAAGTTCTTCATGTTAATTAGCATTAACCCTGTGACCAGCAAATGTAAAAAATAAAAACGAGGACATGTTTTTGGGCAGGTGAGTCAAACCTCTGACCTGCAGGCACATTTCAGCCTCCATACTTAGATAATTGATGTCGTGTGAAATTAAATTTGCATCATAAAAACTGGTTTTGTATTTACATGAAGCAGGTTGTACTGTCGACACAGTGTGTTTAGCTTCAGCTGGTGAGTGACTGCATGACTGTAGTGTGTCAGTGATGTTATATTTCAGTTGTTTGTCATGTGGAGAAAATAAACAACATAACTTGAATCATTTCTGTAACTTAAGTCAAGTTTGCTCATCATTAATCACAGTTAGTAAAAATCAGACTGTTTTATTTTTTTCACTTTTTCACAAGAGTGATGTGGTTTCCATGTTCCTCTGTCTGTGTGTGTGTGTGCGTGTGTGTGTGCATGTGATGACACAGAATGAAAGTGATGTTAACGTGAAACACATTTATTCTGTTTAAGATTTGTACATGTTGTTGTCTTTGTATTAAAATCCCACTGATAAACAGTCAAATTAAATAAACAGGAGCTGAATTGACATCTGAAGAAAAGTCAGATGTTCTTTCACCAAAATCAAATATCTTTAAGTTACATTAAAGGAGAATTCCTTTCCTTTTTACACTCTGGTCGTATTCCCTGGACTCACCCGATGCCGTGGGGAGAAGAAATGATCGATCTGAGTTTCTCCACAGAATAAATCAATCTCCTAAAACTTGTTTTGATATTTTTGTTTTTCTCCCAGTAAAAAAAGTCATATCTACATTTGACTACATGGCTGATGACAGCTGCACAGTGTGTGAGTGTTTGTGTGTGTGTGTGCGTGTGTGTGTGTGTGTGTGTGTGGTGGTGGGGGGCTGCATCATTATTTATTATTATTTATTTATGATTATTCCTCCCTCCTGCATCAGGTGAGTCCAGGAGACACAGTTCTCCTTTAAGATGATTTGCACTGATTCAAATGATAAAAAGACAAAAGTCAAACTTTATAAAGATCAAACTAACCAACAGAGAACAAGTTAAGAACATTAACAGCCTGTATAGATTTTATACGTATGTTTATGTTCCTCTGATGATTTGTCACGTGGTACAGCTAAACCTTCATCCTGACTGATTACTGTCAGGATCAGGTGTCCTGAGGAGTGACTTCTTAAGAGGATGAAGTTTTGGTCTGTAAATTAAGCACAGTCAGCGTTAATCGACTTAAATGGCGTCACTTACGCGGTCGCAGCGTTACTTGCAGTCACAGAGCAGCGCGGCTCCTCGCAGTGTCCAGTGCTCAGCTGGCTGTGAACTCCTGAGCTGCAGAGAGAAGATGAAGTTCAGGTCGGTCCGACGTGGCTTCTTGTAGACTGGACATGAGTAGAGAGTCACTGTGCCGCCGCCAGCGGGCTGCCGCCGGCTGTCGGCCATGTTGCCTGTGCTGACAGCGTAGACGTGAACCACTGGGAGGGGAGTGAAGAGGACCTGAGGAGACAGACATGCATCATCGGTTGTTTATTTATACTCGTACCTGTCTCTTCTTTGCCATGTTCATATGTTTTCCTCATGTTGACATGTATTCATTTTATTGTGCATATTTTTGTTTATTATCAATGGTTTTTTTTTTTGCTTAATAACTACACTGACCTTGGGCGAGGCCTCAGTGAGTTTGGCTCCACGTCGGTCCCATCCTGCGCCGTCCAGAAAGAGACCGTAGATATAGACCCCGCCCACATCATCTGGCGGCGGGGCTGACACGTCCTCCCTCATCATCTTGGTAACGTCGTTGCTCAGAGTGACTGTATCCAGTGCCCAGCCCCTGGAGATGTTGGAGCGTGTTGTCTCCTGACGCATGGCGGTCAGGAAACCCTTGGAGCGCACACACGCACACACACACACACACACACACACACACACACACACACACACACACACACGCAGGATGAGACCATGTCCCCAGACCGTTCAGTGTCTAGGTGGGGGGGTGCAGTCTGAACTGACCTGTGGGTTGAAGAAGCCGGTGAGCCAGAACGTGTTGGGTCGGCCTGTGGTCATCCAGCTGCTGAGCTGCTGGTTCCTCTCCAGCAGCTCACTGAACCAGAAGCCCAGTGTGGCAGACGGCCAGCTGAGCCGCAGCCAAAGGCGAGGAATCCGAGTATCGAAGGTGCAGTCGAGAGCGTCACGCAGGTCCTCTGACATGATGATGGTACCTGCAGCACGACACATGTAAATCAACTGTCTTAATCTGTGCACGTGTGTGTGTGTGTGTGTGTGTGTCTGTGTGTGTGTGTGTGTGTGCGGTGACACACCATCAATGGCCAGTTTGAGGTCGGTGAGCGTGCTCCGTACGCTGCTGATGACTCGCTGCATGCGGTCCACTTCCTGTCGCAGGAAGATGTTCATTGGCTGGAGAGGACCCATCTTTTGCAGTTGCCCTTTGACCTTTAGAAACACACCCAGACACATGCTGTTGAGTATATATACTGTAGACACACACACACACACACGTATGTATACATATATATACACTGTATATATAACATGTGACTCACACACACCAACATTAGTGTGTAAATTTCATAAACACAGGTGAACAGGTGATGGTGTGTGTGTTGTTTGTCATTGTCAGACACTGAACACACACCTCATGCTGCACGTAATCAGGCGGCAGCTTCTCCAGCATCTCATTGGCCAGCCTCTGCACGCTGGCCTCCCTGGTTTCCCCAGCCCCACCCCCACTGTCCTTTGGTTGGATGTTGATAATGGTGCTGAGCGTCTCATTGGCCAGATTGGTCTGGTAGGTGATGTCAGCGTTGGGGTGGAGCCCAAACACCTGCAGACAAGAAAAAGTTACATAAAGAAGTTTCTTCGTCAGTAGTTGAGGAACATCTGCTGGAGCGGCCCAATGATGATGCTCACCTCCGGAGAGTCGACCAGCGGCAGGCCCTCGATGTGCTGCAGGACTTCCTGGACCACCTTGGCCTTGGCGGGGATGTTGTAGCCCTTATAAAAGCAGAACCTGTCGCTGAAGGTGTTCTC
Organism: Trinectes maculatus; assembly: GCA_016785345.1. NCBI lineage: Eukaryota > Metazoa > Chordata > Actinopteri > Pleuronectiformes > Achiridae > Trinectes > Trinectes maculatus. The sequence continues at coordinate 13,460 of JAFBJQ010003085.1, forward strand.
ACCAAACCACACCTGTGTGAAGGTGTTGAGGAGCCGTTTGTCCAGGTCGTCTGTCACTCGGCCTCCATACTGGACCTCACCTGATATGAACATGACGCAGCTTTATTAGAATAATGTCTGAGAAGAGGACAGAGAGTGCTACACTGCACTGTGCTGTGCTACACGGTGCTGTATGTTTTATCTCGCTGTCACAGCTCATGGTTCGAGCGTTGAGGTCAGGAGGGCGTGGGTTCTAATCTGGCTCTCAGCACCACCCTGTGTCTTGGAGAACTTGTCAGATGTGTGTATGTGTTAAACGTTCAGCTTGATGTGTTGTGGCCTTAGTGTAATACTTTGATGGCTGAAGCTTTCTGGTTCAGTTTGGTTGTTTCTGGGATGGAGGTTTGGGTGTAAAGAGTTCTGACCCAGCATGTATCGGAGGCAGCTCCAGTTCACGCCTCTCTTCAGGTCCAGGTTGTCCAGGTGGTTCTGAACAAACTGCACGCTCGAGGTAAAGTCTGCCTGGTTGAACTCGTAGGGGATGTTCCAGCCGAGAGGTCCGAACTTACGGCGCTCCTGCAGGAAGAACGAAGAGCGGGAGAGGTGAGGACAAGGGGATGATAAAGCAGAATGAGAGAACAGATGTTGGTGTTGTCTTCAGACACCTGGACAGTGGTGTGTAGGAAGGCCACAGCATAAAGCAGAGGTTTCCACTGGGGCAGGTTACTGATCTCTAACTGATCCTGGGTGACACTGCTGAAAGTCCTCTTCAGACCAGCTTTCATACCTGATGGACACAGATTCACAGGATGACAACGGCGAAGCTCTGGAGGGACTCTGGACATGTTCTAGCTTTCTAGCTAACATCTCAGTTAGTGACTTCAGCCCTGCTGGTAGACCAGTGAGGTGATGTTGGTTGGAGCAGTTAGCAGTCAGATTAGCAGTCAGATTAGCAGTCAGGTTAGCAGTCAGATTAGCAGTCAGATTAGCAGTCAGATTAGCAGTCAGATTAGCAGTCAGATTACAGGCTGACTGTTTCAGACAAAACAAAGTGAGGAGTGAATCCAGCAGAGGTCAGGAGCGAGCTTCTTACCAAGAGGAGGTTCGTTGGTGAACTTGATGGAGGACTGAAGAAAGCTGATGGGAAATCTGCACACACATACGCACAAAGAGATGGAGCGGGAGAGAGGGGTTCGATTATAGATCGAGTTCCAGCCTTTAGCACTACAACGCCACCCTCAGGTCAAACGTTTACACTACAATATTACATCAAATCGTACAGCCGCTACGTGTCGCCAGCAAGGCGTCATCTCCAGTCGTCAGTTACCTCGGGTGCACATCAGTCGTCAGCCACACCCGAAACCCTTTGTGTACGCTCTCTGGCGTTGCCATGGTAACAGTTTCAAGCAGCTCATCCAGGAAGTCCAGTCCCAGGTGGCAGTTCTGGAGGAGGAGCCAACCACCGTCTGTCATGCTGTTGGCCAATAGCCTGCGAGCATGAATCTCCTGGCCTTGCCCCATGGAAATGGGGCGACACGGTGCCCCCTAAAGGCAGAGAGCAGTACTTGTTCTACATGCATCTGACTGATGGTTTTCACTGAAGAAACTAAACTAATCTATTAATGTGACAAACTTATTCAAAAGAATAATTCAAACTTTTTCATTTCCAGTCATTTTGATACAGTTTCATTTGGATTTAATATTTACATTCATAACAATGATGACGACACTGCTAACCATAATGAAATCTCAGTCCCTTTGTGTGTTTCTATCAATGGATTATTATTTTACACATTTATTATTTTACACATACACACACTGTTCTTCCTTTCAGTCATATCAGCTGTAATAATATATATTTGAATCTCTCAACAAACATATTCCATACGAGTCTTTAGTTTTCCAACGTACTTGATTTCATTCATCTCGTCATTTACTTGCCTTGTTCTTGGCCAGCCTCTCTATGTTCTCAGTGGGGTCAGAGCCCATCGACAGCAGACACACCATGGGTGTCTGGGCGTCGCTCTCTGCCAACATGGCGTCCAGGTCCAGGACCAAACCTTCAGCGTACTGTTGACCCAGAGACTCTGAGATGTAGTGGCGTGCCTGTCCCACAGTGAACACACACACCAGCAGTCACAGCCCTCAGCACCACATGTTCCCAATGGAAACAATCAAACTGCTGCATATTTGTAGGTGTTAGTTCAGCAGTTCATCTGAGGCTGTTGACAGTTTGCACCAACAGTAAGTTCTCTTACACCGTTCAGAATGAACTGTTCCTAACCCACAGAGTTAGAGGGATCATCATTAACATCCCAGCATACATGCAGTACATTCCACAGGACACACCTGAGCGATGGTTCTGTCGGGACACCAGCTCCGGATGAGCAGAAGCTTCCTGAAGGTGTCGAGCTTCTCCTCATATCCGTCGGGCAGCATGGCATCTTCTGGTGCTGGATGGTCAAACCAGGTTCTCCAGGCACGTTCATTCTTGCTCACCTGGACAAATGTTAACATGCTGAATGTAGATCTGAGATCAGCTCGACACCTGCTACAATAAACTGTGCTGTGGTTGATACCTGGCTTAAGATCTGGGTAAAGGGAGGCAGGAGAGACAGCTGCACCAGGTTAAGCCAGGTCTGATCCAGGATCCAGCGCCTTGGTTTTGATTCTACAGAGTCCAGATCCAAAGAGGCACCACCTACACACACACACACACACACACACACACACAACTACCAGTGTGACATTACTTTAAAGGGCAGGTAGAGGAAGGAAGAGACAAAGTGGGGAGAAGAAGGAAGAGGATGTGCATGTGACCTTTGATGAAGGTGAGCACCTCCGGGTGTGAGATGTTCCGGGCCTGCAGGTCGATCTTCAGGGCCATCAGCAGAGTGAAGAGCAGCTTGTGCTCCTCGTACAGACCTCGGGCTGTGTAACAGTAAACCTGAAGCACACACAAACACCCGCAGTGTAGTGAAAGCATCACTGCACACACAGTTACACACTGGTCCTCTGCTCCACTACAAGTCTCGTTGATGGACGACTGAAAAGTCACAGGTGCAGCAGTGGGCCTCACCTGGTAGGTCAGGAAGCTGATGATGTTGCTGATGCGTTTGGACGTGACCTGGGACTTGGCTGAGTTCTGCATGGACGAGTCAAACAGTCCCAGAAACTGTCGCAGGGACGTCTGGTACATGACGTTGACCAGTGACATCTCCACGATGAGAAAGTAGAGAATGCTTCCCCTAGTGGCCACTGGGCGATACTCCTCCCTGGCCTGGTTAATCTTCACCTCGGTCTCGGCTGCTGTCGACAGCTTCTCACTCACCTGGAACAGGTTTGGTAAAAATGTGACTTTAGCCAGCTGTAACCGTCCTTCACTCTGGGAAGGTCTAAAAACACAGAGTTCATCAAATCTGAGCCCACAGACTGAAACCAGCACCTCCTGAGCCGTGGTCTTGGTGACCCTCAGCACCTCGATGAGAGACTGGTCCTCCACCAGGGAGCCCTGTGTGCTGGTCAGCCTGAACAACAGACTGTCCTCCAGCTCCTGCATCTTTCTCTTGTTGGACGTCACCTCCTCCAGGAGCTTCACTCGCTCTGCCTCTAACTCCTGCTCAGAACCACACGGTGGACAGTGTCAGATCCAAACGTTAAAAGCTTGAGGATGAAAGATCACTTCTTGTTATCATGGAGAAACTCTGCTACTGTACTGCCCACTGTGCTTCAGACAGAGAAACGTGGTTAGGGTTCGTATACTCAGTGCATTAAACTATGTGTTTGACAGATTGGTGCAAATTAACATATTTACATTGTGAACGAACTGTAATGTTAAAGTTGACTCAGGCTTTCATGAACAGAAACTGTCAAACACACCGGGCAGCTACAGCAGCTGTTAAACTCGGGGTCTATAGAGTCAGGTAAAGAGTCAGGTAAAGAGTCAGGTAATGAGTCAGGTAAAGAGTCAGGTAATGAGTCAGGTAATGAGTCAGGTAATGAGTCAGGTAATGAGTCAGGTAAAGAGTCAGGTAATGAGTCAGGTAATGAGTCAGGTAATGAGTCAGGTAATGAGTCAGGTAAAGAGTCAGGTAAAGAGTCAGGTAAAGAGTCAGGTAAAGAGTCAGGTAATGAGTCAGGTAATGAGTCAGGTAAAGAGTCAGGTAAAGAGTCAGGTAATGAGTCAGGTAATGAGTCAGGTAATGAGTCAGGTAAAGAGTCAGGTAATGAGTCAGGTAATGAGTCAGGTAAAGAGTCAGGTAAT
>JAFBJQ010003085.1:22702-88492 GCA_016785345.1 Trinectes maculatus
AATTGAGAAGTTCACTAACAACACGACAAAACACTGAATAAACATGGATACTGGAGGTGTGATGCTGCGTTTCAGACCTGGTCAGTGTAATCTGGAAGGTTTGGTATCCTGCGATGAATGACGCCAGCCTCGTCAGGCTCTGCTTCCCTGAACCGCCCACCCCGACCAGCAGGGCGTTTCCCTGTGGCGTCCGCAGGATCCGCGATATTCGCATCAGGTGAATCATGGCATCCTGCCCTCAGACCAGACAGGCGTGTTAACCAACAGAAATGCACAGAGAGCAGACAGCGACAGGGCTACAGTCAATCAGCTGTGCCTCTGTCAATGTGACTGTTAGAGTTCAGTGAATCAGACACAAAATGAACAGCTGATTTCTTCCTCTGCAAACGCAGACCCAAAGAAAGAGAAGTTTGAAATATTCTGAAAACAACATGGCCGCTGACTGGTGGTGAGCGGTCTGACAAAGACCATTGTTACCCTGAAGAAGACGAGGTCCATGGCTCCGCCTCGCACCACCTCATTGTACTGCTGCTGGTAAACAGACAGCCGCTCCGCCAGCGCGTCCAGGGATGCGATAGGCTCATAAACCTGTCAATCAAAAAGCATCAAAGGGACGTGGTCTTTCATCAGAATCATATTCCGAATAATGAATAATAACGATTGACTCAAATGTCGAACCAGGGACCTTCTTGCTGTGAGGCACGAGCGCTACCCACTGCGCCACCGTGCTGCCCTTCATCAGAATCATATTCAGAATAATGAATAATAACGATTGACTCAAATGGAAAAATAATTATTAATAATCAATATAAAATAAAATGTGATGACGTGTCCTTTCACACCTTCGGCGCTTCCAGCTCGGAGTCTTCAGGTTCGTCGCCCGTCACCTCCGGCGCTTCACGCAGGAAGTCCACAAAGTAGCTGCTCCACTGAGCGTGCTCAGTCAGACCACTCCCATGATCCTCCACTGTGATCTACATGAGAACAGGCAGCAGGTTGGAAATACATCAATCTACAGTATATGTACAACATGTATGTACAACATGTATGTACAGTATTTACGTATAAAAACCTTCTCCATGATGCAGCTGAATGTTTGTCTGTCGCTGCTGTCGAGGAAGCGATCAGCAATCACCCTGCTGCATTCATGATGGAAGAGTGCGGCGAGGAGCGAGCAGCTCTGACACACTTCAGACGTCACTGTGAGGATCCCCTGTGACACAACGCATGACAACACCAGAAAACAACACAACAACGGTGGTGTGTTACATAATGTTAATCTGTAAACACTGTGGTCAAGTCAAGCTTCCTCCCACAGTGCAAACACATGCATTTAGTGGAGGTAGCGTTAACTGACTGTCGGTGTGAATGTGAGTGTGACCGGTTGTTACGCTCACGAGGATGAATGTGGACATTCAGAAAAGAAATCAGCTGTTTTCTTTGTACCTGCCAGATTCTGCTGAGGTCCCTCAGGTTGAAAATATAGTGAAACTTTGCAGGAGAAGGTAACATCTGAGGAAACAGAGGAGAAACATCAGCTGAGTTCATCCTCACACATGTTACATTCTAAAACAGGTATGGAGGCCACTGAGGGTCAAACAAACACAGACAGAGATAGATGTGATACACAACTGGCCTTCAAAATAAAAGGCTAAATAAATGAATTTTTAATGCTCTGAGAACTTTAGAAGAAGAAAGCTTTATTTTTTATTGTCACAGTACACTTACACAGTACACTATACAACAAAGTGTGGTCTCTGCTTTTAACCCATCACATACGCGTGTGAGCAGTGGACTGCCATACACACAGTACACATGGTACACACGGTACACACGGTACACACAGTACATACAGTATGTGGTGTTTAAACCCCCATTTAATCTTAAAATTCAGAAGCACATGGCAGGCATCAGTAATAGTTTCAGAAAAAGCTACACACCACTTGAAAATTTAAAAACTCAAGGAAACTTAGAGAAAAAGTGTAGAGAATAGTTTACCTTGACCTTCACAGCCTGCCACACTCGTCGTGTGGTGGGCACGAGGGCAGAGGCGAGGTCGCAGACCTCAGTGGGGAAGCCTCTCTCTGGGCAGAAGTATCCCTCAGCCACGGTGCCAAAGATTTTATCGATTGAGGAGTTGGAGGGCAGGGTGCAGTTAAAGATGGAGAACTGCCTCTTCAGTCGCTGAGGGATGTCATTTCGACCACCACCTGGATGGATCATGGCTGCCACCAACTGTCAAAGGTTGTTACAGCCATATCTCAGCACTGCCGGCTTAGGATTTAGGTCCAGGAGCAACATAGTCGAGGTTATTGTGTCGGTGTTCCCGAGGTCAAGAATGAATCTAAATCTCTTGTTACCTGAACGTCGACCACGTTGATGAACTCCCCTGGACGGTCCAAACTATAGAAACCTCCCTGCTCCATCAGTTGACGCACAATCTCATTGGTTATCTGAGGGAGGGGAGGGAGGGGCATATCCCAGTGTTTGATTAGACGTTATTAGACGTTATTAAAGTTTTGTAAAACTGAAATATAACAAAACTGGTGAAAAGGAAACAAAGTGGAAAATGTTATTAACGAAACTGAACTAATCCAAACATCTGAATCCAACCTGGTCTCCCCATTCATTGATCAGAGGCATATTGATGTCGTCAATGAAGACAGTCATGCTGCGCCCTGCTGGTGGCCCATAGGTGGCGCCCATACGCTTATCAATGTAGCTCTCGACTGTTCTCTGGAACATTCCAGGCAGAGTGGCTGATGAAAAGTTGAGCGTCTTACTGAGGTGGAGCTCTGGGTCGAGCTTACCAGTGTAGCCCTGCAGGTGGCACCAGAGAGACAGTCAATCAATCACAGTTTGAAAGCAGGTTGCTTGACTTTATGTTTTTGTCTCTCACTTTAATCATGACGGTTTTGGCTGTTCCCTGCTCTCCGATCAGCAGCACAGCCTTCTTCTGCTTCATGATGGTCTGCATCAAGAAGTCCGTCCTCACGTTGTCCACATTTGGGACCAGGATAGATGAGTAGTCAGGGACGTGGTCCTTTGAGTAGACATACTCTGGGACCTGGATCATGGCATTGATACAAAGAGAAGATTGAGTTGTGTCAAAGTGTTGTGGACATCAGTCTGGAGGACACATATTTTATACAGTACGTAATGAATGTGACAGCCTGGAGTCCACAGACCTTGTCGGACCAGTGCTGCCACTGTCCCTGCTCACTGACAGTGAACTCAAAGATGGTCTGGTTGTCCTCAGTGGGTGGCAGGTCCAGAGATGAGCTGTGGCCCTGCAAACACACAAACGTTTGTGTGGTTATCTCCTCGGATATACCACCACCTCCACACGACAACAAAGACAAGAGCATCACCTGCATCAGGTCAAAGTGCACAAAAAGACCAGCCAGAGGGCTTAACACACCTTTAGGAAAGCCTCCATCTTGGCTCTGTCGTCCAGCTCCAGCAGCGCACCAAGAGACCACATGACTGCAAACACAAACAGTCGACTCACGTCACCATGGCAACCCGGTTTCTCCTCTGCTGATGGGAGCAAACCCTGAACATAGGAACAAAATCTCAGTTACAGAGACTGTTTTATCACACACACACACACACACACACACATTCAACGTCCACCGCTCCTTCACAGCACTGAACATTTACTGGTGCGTCGTACCTGCAGTAGGTCAATAGTCTGTTTGATGTACATACACTCCAGAACCTGCATCTTGGGAGACACCGTGGTGAAGATAAAGTCCAACAGGTCCTGTAAAGAGAACGGTGTTTACCATTAATCATGAAGTCTGCAGAACTCTTGATCTCTTGAGGCCAGTGGATACAAGAAGTGATGTTGACGTTGACATATCATCACATATCGACAGTCAGTTTGATCTCCACCAACTCCTGTGGGAAATATCTGATTCTTCACTGTCAAGCGGACTCTCACATAAAAGCTTCGGAGTGGTCAGCTGCCTGAAAGGAAAAGTGGCGATGATTTGAAAAGTCTTTCTGTCCATTCTCCTCACCTGGTAGCAGGAGTCAAAGCAGAGGTTCAGGGTCTCTGCCTGCTGCACTGGGAGCTTCTGTAACCAGGCCTGCAGGATGGGGCTCCAGCCAAGTACAGATGAGCTCATGAACACCATTCCATTCCTGGACACAGTGGCCGGGGAGGCGTTGTCAATGTTGTGGGGCTCAAAGACAATCTGGAGGCAGGACACAGAGGACATGTCACTTCATAACTTTGATAACTCTGTCTCATGAATTGAGGGTAGATCTTTGACAGATGTTGTGATGTCACCTTGCAGCAGGGAGCCATGGGGATTCGGTCTCCATTCGCCAGAGTCAGAGTTTTGTTGTCATCCAGGACTGAGTTCAGATTCTCGATCCAGATGGCATCCACTGGACCATCCAGCACAATCCAGATGTGTTCGCCCTGACACACACAGACATGAATTTATCCTAACACTTGTTTCCTCGATGTATCTGTTGAACATCTGAAATGCGTCATACTGTATGTGTCAAGATCTTATCAGCCAAAGACTATTGTTCTCTGGGCCTCCATCAACCTTCTTGGCCTTGAGAGTCTTCCTCCACAGTGTGGAGAAGATGCCGTCGGTCCAGTCGTTGGTAGTGACGTCCAGAGTGCCAAACATCTGCGAGGCAGTGATGGCTTTGGGGTTCATCCTCATCTCCCGGTGGAGGGAGCCGCACTCTGACATGGCCTTCATCAGTGTGTGGATGCAGGTCGTCTTCCCAGCACCACTGGGACCCAACGTCATCATGCCTGCAGGATTACAGAGCAGCTGTAAACATTCTAACACTAAGGACAATAGATGTTACAGTGTGGATGAAGAGGCCCAACATGAACATGATAATGAATGTATTCAAACTCAAACCCAGCCATCCACTTTGACCTGCACAAGCACAGGTCATCTAAATCCAACTGATGCAGAAATCACCTAACACCAGTGTACAGATGTCAGGGTTCACACACCTTAATGACTCAGCCTGTATACATCAACACATTCAGGTTCTGTCTGTAAAGATTGGTACCATGTCGGACTCTCTGCGTCTCATAGAGCTGAACCAGCTTGAGGATCCAGGAGGGATGAGGGATCAGACCAGCCTGCTGAGCCTGACTGAAGATGGATGACTCCAAGTCTGGATACCCAGCCTTATCCAGAACTACAGAGAGGAATGGAGAGGAGGAGGGTGAAAAACACTGATTTACAAAAGTCAATCACAGTCAGCGATAAAGTTGCTTCATGGTTCAACTCAAATGATGTTGGAAATGTCTGTTAGTCACAACATCCAGTAAGAGCTCAGGACCTACCGATACCAGGAAACAGGTCATTGATCAGACTCATAAACAGAGGCTCATCTTCATCCACCTACACAGAGAATCCATGGGAATTACTGTTGTTAATTCATTGTTACAGCAATAAAAAACACAACTCTCTCTCTCTCACACACACGCACCAGTTTGGAGAGGTTCATGTCTCTCAGAACCCTCATCACCACGGTTTTCTCTGGTTCTGATGGACTGGATCTTTTCACAGCTCCCAGTGTCCTCAAAACTGACAAGATGTTCCTCAGACCAAAATCATAATGGACCTGGTGGAAAGACATGACCAATATCATGGCATCCGAAAAAAATGTGATATGAATAATAATAATAATAATGTATAATAATATCACTACAGTGAGACTCCTGACCTGTTTGGAGAGTTGCTCCTCACACAGTTTGTAGAGTGTGTAGAATTTCCTGCTCAGTACCTGGTTATCACGAAAACCTGCACTGGCCAGTTTTACTCTCATGATGATGGCCCGGTCAGGAACCATCATGGCAACCGTACGAAACTGAATTTTCAGGTTCTCAGGCAGCTCCTGACGACCGGCGTATCCAGGATTCTGTAGGACCAAGAGGTTAGTACATTTTGGAAATGTGACTGGTTTAAAATTAGAGTTCTAGCTCTCTAACTGGTTCTCATCTACGGTTCTGAAGCTCTCTGGCACTGGCTATCAGATGCCAAACTTTTTATTTGGTTCTCTGGTAGTTCTGTTCAGGTACTGAGGAACTCCTGTGGTGAAGCAGATTTTCTGCTTCTGCCATCAGGTTGCAGAGCTAACTGCTTTGAACTCCTGCAGCTTGTCTGGGGTCATACTACTTGGTTACCATGGTGAGGAAGATGCCAAACTCAGGATCCATATCAACGACGTCTCCATCTGTGAAGATGAACTGTTTCTTCTTGTTCTTCTTGCACTGCAGGACGATGTAGATCTGCTGAGCAGCAACAGACAGGACTGGCAGCTCGATACGGTTGAACTCATCAAAGCAGCCCCAGGCGCCGGACTGAGCAAGACCTGCAGAACCATAACAAACTGATAGCGTTTTGCAACACTGTGCACACCTACTGGATCACTGAGTGGTATCAGCTGTGGCTGCAGTAAATGAGAGAAGGGGGACGCAGGCCGTTTCCTGTAATTAACCACAAAAGAGTAGTCACATAGTCACACACCTTTGTAAATGCGTCCTAGTCCTCGGTAGTCCATCTGGTCCGAACAGTTGAAAACCACCACATATTTCCCCAGACAGCGACCCATGTCTTTAGTGGTCTCTGTCTTACCTGGAAACAAACACACACTGGATTAAAGTGACAAAAAACACAACATGTTGCTTTAAGAGGATTTCGCCATGTTACCTGTTCCTGCTGGACCAGCTGGAGCTCCGCCCATACTCATCCCCAGGGCCTGGGACAGAGTGATGTAACACCTGGACAGATGTTCACCAGTATGAATGTATTTGCATTAAATCCATTGATATAACCACTCAGTTATCAGTGGTCTGCATGTGTCCAGTTCGTACCTGTCAGTGAGCGGCGTGATGACGAGTCTGTCTGTGCAGCCCAGGTATTCATTGCAGTAGCTGAACTCCACATCTGTGATCTGGATGACACATCTGTCCGCCTCCTCCAAGAAGTAAAACCTTGACTGTTTTTGCCATTCAAAGTCTGACGCAGATCGAATGTTTAGACGCACCTGATGAAGATCACAATAACACAAACCGCTACTGATCACTGAATTTTACACCACGGAGTATCTGATCGTCTGTCCACCCACCAGCTCGTCAAAGATGTCTCTCTGGTGGACATGGATGGTAATTAGCGTCTCATACTTGGTCCTCTCATTCCTGCTCAGCTCTCTCGTCGTCATGTCGATCAGCTCATTGAGGAGGTCAAGGAACTTCTGATTGGTTGCCTGCATGATCTGCCAGCCAATGAGATAAGGGACAGTGAGTGGAGAGGAACTAATATGAATACATAACTACGCTCTGCTCTGTAAGGCACCTTCTTGTCTGACTTGCTGTGGACAAGGGCATCTTCTGCATCCCTGGTCCAGATCATTTGGATTCCCAGCAGCCCAACCTGAGCTGGAAAAGCTGACTGGAACTCCAGCAGCTTCAGGCCTGGGTCACTGATGGCCAGGTAGGCCTGATGAATAATGGCATGGAGGGTCTGCCTTGTCCCAGCCAGCAGCTGTCCGAGCCACACCTCCACGTTCCCCTGGAAGAGATCAGACTCATGGTTAAACCTGTCAAACATAGTGATGGTCTGGATCTATCATTCAGACGAACAGGTCACGTCATGTTTAAATACACAATAAAAAGACCCTAACTGACGTTCACGTATGTTGACATATACAGCAACAGTCATTCAATTTAAAAGGTTTATTTTACATTTTTACCTGTGCCAGGACAGGTTGGCTCAGTTCTACTGTTTCTCCTTCCTGAGACTGAAAGCTAACGATCTGGTCATAGATCTTCTCACTGAAAACGACTCTGTTGACATTGTCAAAGAGACTGAGCAGATGAGCCTGATGGACGGACAGGTGGCAACACAGAGACAAAGTAAAACAACAGTCACACGGGAGTGAAGGTCAATAAAGGAAACAAGTAGTGAGCCGTAACTCAGTAACAACTAGCACGTGTGTTACCTGAATGGTGTGCGAATCAGAGGCCTGACCCAGAATCTCCAGCAGGGCGGGGTCGGACACAAAGAAAAAACGAGGAAACACCAAACGTTTCTTTTCCAGGTAACCGGACAGAGACTTCTGACAGAGCTCCAACTGTTCCAGGAGGTGAGGGAGCAACTGGCTGAGCGTCTCATCTCCCACGCAGCACTGGACCACGTTGGGAACCTCGTGTGCTCGCTGCATGATCCTCTGCCACGCCTTGTCAATATTCTGGAAACGCTTGGCCTCCTGTTTCGAGACAAAAACGGTCAAAACCGTTTCATGTCGCAGGAAACGCTGAACCACACCACCACCACGAGCTGTGAGAGTGGTGGTGCCACAGTCAATGATGTCAGTGTGGTGTTTGCTGTGACCTGAGGCAGCTGCTTGGCAATGTCTCCGCCCACAAACACAGCCTCCAGGTAGATCCAGAGGTTCTGAACCGACAACCACTTTTCAATGATTTCAGACGTGTTGGACAGTTTTTGGACCCACAGCTGGATGGACGGCTTGAACGGAGTGTTGTACCTGCAGGAGGCAGGACAGCTCACCACCTTTTCTTTCTTCTATCATTACTTGATCTCCGCCTCTACTCATTTATATCTCATCTGACTTTTTCCTTCCTTCATCCCCTCACCTGTTGCTGAGCAGTGACGTCAGCACCATCAGGCTGTCCTCCATCATGGAGATTTTCTCAGCCGTATCGGCTCCTTTCAGCAGCAGTTCTCCTCTGGTCCTGAAGGTGGCAAAACTGAGCGTCTGGCTGCTCCAATCGGCCACCACCTCCTTCAGCTTGCCATCGATGTCCCGCTCCTTAACGGCGCTGATACAAACATCCTGACGAAGGCAGAAGAGAATCAGCATCCACTTCTCTGTGCTGAGATTTGAATTCACAGTGTTCACCTGTGATCCAGGACTCGTTTCCAGTCTGGGTTTTTGTTTGTTGTTGATTTTCTGCTACATTCTGGTCCTTCTGTCTTTATTTTAATCATCTACATTTATCTATGTCACTTTTTTTGTCATCCACTCTGATCACTATATATTATTCCCAACATTTGGATTTGCAAGAATATAACATAGAGATTCTAGAACATGTTAGAAAAAAATGAAGTTTGGAACAGTTCACTGTTATTTGTGTAAAGCAGAAGTTCAGTGTGAGCATCAATACTTCGATGTCCTCTTTGTGTTTGAGCAGCGGAGCCTCCATGATGTTCCTGAGAGAGAAACTCTCTGACTCCACCTGAAAACTGTGGCCAGTCAACTCACTGAGACGAGTCCAGTGTCTGGGCAGCATGGCCTGAAGGACACAGGAGGTTCATGTCTGAAGGGGAACTTTTTCAGGTGGAAAAAACAAATGACACGCTCTCATGCAACATGTTGTCGTTCTACCTTGTTTGCCATCATGTAGAGCAGAGGGCAGGTCTCAGTGAAGTCATCAATGGTTTTCTTCAGATCTCTGAACGCCTGCCATTCCTTCAAGGCCTTTGGAAGCTTCCTGATTCTACAGATTGACAGAGATGCCCAGTGACAGGCAGAGAAAAACAAAACCATGGTAATAAAATATAATATTATTATCTGTTTAATAAAGCCTTTCATTGTTCTACCTGTTCTGGAAGTCCTGCAGCTCAGTGTTGATTTTTTCAATGTTGAGGTCAGACCACAGAATGTCGTAATAACCAGCAACGTTGTCAATAACTGAGTTGTACAAGCCGTACAGTTTGGACAGCAGAGACAGCTCCTTCTTGATCCGCTGCAGCTCTGGGTACTCTACAAGCAGGAGAGTGCTGATTACAAAGCCAGCAAAGAGAGAGGAGATGACCGGAGAGTCAGGTGGTCAGACGCTCCGGGGCTGCGTACCTTTAACAGGAAGTCCAAACAGCTCCTCTCCTCCAGAGCAGGTGATATATTTCCTCCACAGCTGATCAAACTCAGCCTGAAAACTCTGCAGCCGCTCGCTGGCTTCAGCTGGAGCCACACCCTCAACCCCTGGACCTCTGCACGCACACGCACACGCACACGCACACGCACACGCACACGCACACGCACACGTACACGCACACGCATTCACACATTGTAATTATTTGTGCCTGTTCCTGTGTAAAGTGTGAACCTGTGTAAAGTGTAAACATGTGTAAAGTGTGAACCTGTGCAAAGTGTGAACCTGTGTAAAGTGTGAACCTGTGTAAAGTGTGAACCTGTGTAAAGTGTGAACCTGTGTAAAGTGTGAACCTGTGTAAAGTGTGAACCTGTGTAAAGTGTAAACCTGTGTAAAGTGTGAACCTGTGGTTGTACTCGGTGCAGAAACTGTGAACGTGGCTTTGGAAATCCTGCACTGCAGACAGCAGGTCTGCCTTCATGGTTGGTTGGATCCTCACCAGAGTGTCCTGGTTCTGCATCACCTGAGACCACAACAGACACACACACAGTGTACCTCTGTCCTTGTATACCTCTCACTGATCATATTAAACTTCATGAGGTCTTCGCCCTGTCTCACCAGGCTGTTGAGGTTCTTCCAGGCGTACGTCAGACTGTCCACACGCTCAGCGTTCCCGTCGTTGAAAAGAAGTTCGTGTTTGTTGAGCAAAGCGAAAGATTCCTCCACAGGGCCGATGGTGGCGTCGATATGAACCTCTGCCTCTCGAACCTTAAACACACAGAGAGGAGGCGTGTGAGTGAAGGAATGTGCTGAGGACTTCATGAAATAAAAAGGTGAAACTAAAAACACTCAGCCAGTCAGATTCCGACAGACCTCTCTGAGCGCTGCCATGGCTCCGCGGACATCCTCCAGGTCTGTGATTGGACGCTGCAGGCGCTTCGTCAGTCCATCCACAAACACAAAGATGGCCTCCATGTCAGTCGACACCTGGCGGTTGAGAGCAGCGCCAAACGCTCGTTTCCAGAGATGACACTCCTGAGTGAGCGCCAGCTTCAGCTCATCGGTGTCAAAGAGGACAGAACCCACAGTACGAGACGGAGGGAGGTCAGAGATCTGCAGCTCCAGCTTCTGCAGCAAAGCACCATGGGAGAAGAGATATGACACGTTTAGGAACAAATATGCTGATGATATTTGTTTGTTCTGTAGCACGTTACTCAGACAGTGTTGTGTTACAGCATCAGGCTGTGACACTGAGCGTAATGAAGACACACTGGACTCACAGAGTAGAAGGAGATCTGAGAGCTGAACTCTGTGAGGGAGGGGTTGCTCTGCAGGAAGTTCTGCACCTGCTCCTCTGGGTCCTGAACACATCAGACTGTTAGTCATAGTCCGCCACCAGGGGGTGTCAGTCTACACAACATTAACAATGTCAGGAAGACAAGGTTAAGCAGCTCGAGGTCATGAGAGTTGCTGCCTTCACTGCAATTTAATTGATGATTTCTGCTTGGCCCTTTCTCAACAACAACAACAACAACAACAACACACACACACACACACAAACACACACACACACACACACACACACAGACCTGGTTCCACAGAGTGGAGAAGTGAGTGAGTTCGTTCAGCGTCTCAGCAGCTTGAGGTCTCAGAGACGACACGATGGAGCTCAGCTGGATCACCAGCCTGCTCCAAACAACAACAACAACAACAACAACAACGGTGGTGAGGCTGGTTGTGAGTTTATCGCTGACTGAATCAACAATAACATTCTCCGAAATCTAAATCTGCAGAGTGGGACTGACTTGCTGATGTCTTTGTGCTCTGCCAGCTGTCTGTCCAGAGGCCTCAGCACCGGGGGCTTCACAGGGAGGTCTTCCCCTGCATCGCGAACCGCCGCCTGCTCCACCTGGCAGACACAGGAAGGGGGAGTGTTGTCTGTCTGTGATTGGCTGTCTGCTCGCAGACGAGATGAGTGAGGTGAGTGATGAGCGTACCTGCTGCTGTTTGAACTGCATGTGGGAGAACGTCCACAGAGGGACATCTTTGGTCACAGACAACACAACGCTCACCATCTTATTCACTATATTCTGAAACACACAAACAGACAACCAGAGTACAGCCAAAAGCATGTAGACAGCGAGACTTTCCACGAGGTACCATGATGCCCTGCTCAGTCACGAGCTGCTGGATTCTTCCCACCACATGTTGAACCTGCAGCTACAGGCCGACGCCGTGTCCCTGTCATCACACTGTACCTGGATGTCGTCCAGGCTGGGCCTGAAGATGATGTTAGGGATGGCGAGCTGGATGGAGGCTCTGAAGAGAGGAGGAACTGAGTGGCTGCTGCTGCTGAGGGTGGAGGTGGAGGACGATGGCTGGTATCTGAAGACGTGGAGTCTCTTCCTCAGAGCCTCCAGAGAAGATCTGGTTGCTGAAAGACAAACAAGGTCACACAACAGAGTTTTATTTCTATCCAATTTGACCTGATACACAAGAGCAAGGCAACTGACCTTTGACCAGGGACTCAGTGTTGCGATAACAGAGCTGACCAATTAGGTTGTAGAAAAGACACGGAAGACAAGTCAGACAGCGAGTCTTCTGTTTGGAGTCTGGATGGAGACACTGGAAAGAGGACGACAGGAGGGGACAGGAGAGGGAGTGTGTATGTTTACGATTGTGTTTATGTGTGTGTGTGTGCCTTTGCGTGTGTGTGTGCGTTACCTCCAGATTAACAGTCTCCATTGGCTTCATCTTCACCTTCAGCTCATCAATCAGCTCAAACACAAACCTCTCAACCTGCTGACTCTGCCTGCCACACACACACACACACACACACACACACACACACACACACACACACACACACACACACACAGAAGAGTGTGGACAGCGTGTGGACAGCGTGTGGACACAGCATGGGGACACAGTGTGTGGACAGCATGGGGACACAGCATGGGGACACAGTGTGTGGACAGCGTGTGGACAGCGTGTGGACACAGCATGAGGACACAGTGTGTGGACAGCGTGTGGACACAGCATGGGGACACAGTGTGTGGACAGCGTGTGGACAGCGTGTGGACAGCGTGTGGACACAGCATGGGGACACAGTGTGTGGACAGCGTGTGGACACAGCATGGGGACACAGTGTGTGGACAGGGTGTGGACACAGCATGGGGACACAGCGTGTGGACAGCGTGTGGACACAGCATGGGGACACAGTGTGTGGACAGCGTGTGGACACAGCATGGGGACACAGTGTGTGGACAGCGTGTGGACAGTGTGTGGACAGCGTGTGGACACAGCATGGGGACACAGTGTGTGGACAGCGTGTGGACACAGCATGGGGACACAGTGTGTGGACAGCGTGTGGACACAGCATGAGGACACAGTGTGTGGACAGCGTGTGGACACAGCGTGGGGACACAGTGTGTGGACAGTGTGTTACCAGCAGAGAGCGACAGCAGCAGCTCGGACTGAGGCGTCTGTCTGCAGCAGCAGGTCCTGCGGTGAGACAGGCGAGTCTTCAGGGAGGAGCAGCAGACAGCAGGAGGACATGGCCTGAAGCAGCCGGCCGATGCGACACTCTAACAGATCTGTGGTGGACCTGGTCACCTGCTCCAGCTCCTTCAGGACCACATACACACTCTCTATGACTGAGCAGAACAAAGGAACGCAACTTGAACACAACTTACAGCAACAAATCTGTCTGCATCTTTCCAACTGTTGACCCGTATGTTATACATGTGTCAGTGTTGAGCGAGGTCCAGGACAGAGTGGTGAGCCCGGGGGAGAGCGCTGCCTCCACCTGGCCAATGAAGGGCTGCATCACAGGGAGGAGGAGAGATGGGATGCGGCTAACGACTGAGCTGTAGTCCTGCAGCAGGTCCAGCAGCCTGGAGCAGAGTGGACCAAAGTCCAGTCAGTCAGGCCAAGTAAAGGTCAGTGTGAATGATTCAGTGTAAATTGTGGACGGTCAGTAAAATCAGTACAAACGTGTGTTTCTGATTCATCTAACAAGTCAGAGATGTTCTCACCGGTGGTACAGAGCTTTGAGCTGTGCATCTTTGGTGGTCATCTTCACAACAACCTTTGGAACAGTCACGCCCAGTTTGGTCATCCAGCGGGCCTCCTGCAGGACCTCCAGTACCAACGGGTCCAGGTTTACCAAGACCTCCTGGGAACCACACAGGTCCTCAGTAAACTACATCACATGTCCACAACAAGGAGACGCATGGAGGAGGTTCTGGACAGATAGTAAACTTAATGATTTGACAGGGGAGGTGATCTGAATGTCGCTTTGACTCTCCTACCTTGCTGTTTTCATGTTTGACCAGCAGGGCGGCGCTCAGGCAGTGTGGTACTCTCTTCGCAGCCTGTTCCCATTCTTGCAGGTGCAGCGCCTCGTACTGCAGCAGCACCAACGCCATCTTGTTGTAGCTGCGGATCACTGCAGTCATCTCCGGGCCCTGGTGGAGAGGGTCATGTGGGGTCACACTGATCAGTGACAGTGACCTGATCGATCAGCTGATCAGTGACAGTGACCTGATCAATCAGCTGATCAGTGACAGTGACATGATCAATCAGCTGATCAGTGACAGTGACATGATCGATCAGCTGATCAGTGACAGTGACATGATCGATCAGCTGATCAGTGACAGTGACCTGGTCGATCAGCTGATCAGTGACAGTGACCTGATCGATCAGCTGATTAGAGGATGTACCTTCAGGACTTGGAGTTTTTTTCTAAGAATCAACATTGGAGCTTCAATCCTCCTGAAAAGCTGACGACTCCACAGGACTCGACCTGCCACCTGAGAGAGAGAGAGAGAGAGAGAGAGAGAGAGAGAGAGAGAGAGAGAGAGGTGATATCAGTGCCAGGGCGTCGCCTGTCTCTTTGCTCCTGATTGGTCTGTCTGAAGACCAAGACGCACTGAGGACATCAGATGTCCATCAGACTGGGTCTAACTGAGGACGTCTGTCTCTCTGTGGATCTAAACTGACCTGAGCATCACATCATCTGTTTAATCAACTCTTATTAAAGCTTAGTGCTTAATTGATTTGTCAAAAAGGGTAAAATAAAGTTTGATTGACAGGTCAGATATTTGGTGTTTCATCTTCACAGCGCATCTATTTCATTAAAACTGATTCTTCGCCTTTGCTGTCTGAAGAAAACACTTCACTGTCAGTTATTGATGACTGATTGATGACTAATCAGAGTGACAGGTGTTTGTACCGGAGGCAGGTTGCGTCCGATGGGTGGGCTGTCCCTCTGTCTCATGTAGGTCTTCCTCAGCAGATCCAGCTCTCGGCCGTAGCACTGCAGCAGTAACAGGTAGTGATGCTTCAGGTCCAGACCAGCTGTCGGACCGGACTCAAACACTGCCAGCAGCTCCAGCATACGCTCGCTCTGACACACACACACATCCACACATTAACACGCACACAGACACACACGTTTCAGAGTGAAGCAGGAGTTTCAGGGCTGAAAGGACTTCAAGGACTTACAGTGAGAGACTGATGGAACCAGACGTCCAACAGAGACTGAAGAGACTGGAACAAATCCTGAACCTGGAGCTGGAAGTCTGCATAGTCGCTGTCAAACTAACAGAGTTGGAAGAAGCAACAATGATGATATCGTTTCTGTTTTTATTTATCTTCATCCTCCGAGCACCACGGTGTGGTGAAAGAGCTCACACCACAGAGAACAACTCCAAACTCCAAAACATAATCATTTCTTTATATTTCTAAAACTGTTTGTCTGATATGTTTGATTTGATTTGAATTACTTTAGTTGTTCCTCTATTTGAGACTCTGTTCTTTACTGCATCATCTAACAGTGTGTGTCACCTCCAGTTTCCGGTGGTCCAGGATGTTGTAGGTCTTAGACTTAATTGCGGAGACGAGGGTCTGGTAGCGAATGTAGATCTTCTCAACACCTTCCACCTGAAAGACACATCATACCTCTCTGTGATATTACACACATTCAGTATATGATGAGTGCTGATGCTAAAGTGAAGCAGATCAGAAGAATCACCTTCATGTTCTGCAGAGCTGCCAGGTTCTCCAGCGTTGACGCCACGTCAGCGATCTTCTCTAGACGTTTGCAGAAAGCGTCAAACTTACCAAAGATGTAGTTTTCACTGAGGGGACAGACAGACAGACAGAATGAAGGAGGATACATGATTTGACAGAGATGATGATGATGATGAGGATGATGAGGATGATGAGGAGGATGATGAGGATGAGGATGATGGTTTCACCTGAAGTCAAACTGTCTGCTGTCAGGTTTTTCTTTCAGCTGCTCTCTGACCAACTGGAAGCTTCTCTGGTACTGAACATTTAGATCACAGCACTCAGAGATACGCTGCAGCAGCACTGGCCTGACACACACACACACACACACACGCACACACACACACACACGCACACACACACACACACACACACACACACACACGCACACACACACACACACGCACACACACACACACACACACACACACACACACACACACGCACAGTTTTAATCATGGATGACCAACATCATGGACCAACAACAGTCAAAGGTTGTCTTGTTTAGTCTCTGCTGTGTGGACATGAGACACGTCTCTCAGGTCCACGGTGCGGTGTCTTGTACCTGCTGTGGTCCCAGATGCGGATCACACCCTGTGACAGGTAGCTCTTGCATGTGGTGATCATCTGGTTGGTGACCTTGAGCAGCAGAGAGGTCATCCTCTCCGAGGTGTTGTAGTACTGTGAGACGGTGTGAATCATCCTGATGCTGGACATTAGCCGGGGGATGTGTTGTAGCACACCAGTCTGTCCCGGTGAGAGACAAACAAATACACAGACACAGACACATACTCAGCTTTCATCCACTTCAAATGGAGGCTGGAAAATGAGAGAAGGGAACAAACCAAACTGGCATCACAACCAGAGGCTTTGTTTGGAAGCACGTGAAGTTTATTTTGAATGTTTACCGGAGTGCATTTCCCCAGCGGTCCAAAGAACTTGTCCAGGGTGTACAGGTACTTCACGTTGTCTTTGGCCTCGTTAGCCACAACGGTGATGTCTCCGTCCTCCAATCAATCAATCAATAAATCAATCAATCAATCAACTTATTAACAACATAAATGTAACTTCTACCAACTCAGCTCAGTTGAACTAAAGTTTCATTTGAAGTTGAAACTGACCAGCTCCCTCCAGGTCCGTAATATTTTGGACTTGGCAACCTGCAGAACTCCCAGAGTCCTTTTCACCTGAGGACCCTTCACCTCCTCCATCAGACTGACAAGAACAGTCAGCGAACCATTAGATTAAAGGATCAGAAAAACATAAGAACAGGACAATTGTAGGAGATTAAATGATAATAAAACAAAACAAGAGATTAAAGTTGAACCCTCTCTGACAGTCTCATGTATTTCTTCATATTTCAAACACTGACCTGTTGAAGGTGACCATACGTCTTTTCCAGTGCTCCAGCTCAGCCGAGGGTCCGACGTCATCCGCCTCCTTTCTCATCTGCTCGCTCTCCGTCAGCACCTGCTTGATCTGATTCGTCCACACTGAGACCACGCCCTCCAGATGCTCCACCAGCTCGCTGTTATTGGCTGTGAGCAGAAGAACAAAGGTTTCACAGGTGAGTGAAAAGTGTTTTGACACTCGGTCAATGTGACAGTGACAGTGAAGTTAAAGGTAAGAAAATGATGCAGGCGCAATATAAGTTCTATGAAATGAATGTCGACGTTTCTTCTACGGCAAAGTTTTAAAAAGTGAAATAATTCAAATTCAAGTTTTGATCTTAGTAGGACGCAGAGACACAGAGACATAGAGACACAGAGACACAGAGACACAGACATCCAGGGTCCAACCTGCAGCTGTGTAGTCAGCAGGGCGGCTCAGCTGCTCGATGGCGTCAGGCAGGTCGACCGGCTGCAGCTGGAACTTTCTCTCCATGTTGAGCCTGGCTGAGCTCAGGTGACTCACAAAGTGATCCACTGATGACAGGAAGGACTGAACATCTGGACAGGACGCTCCCTCCTGCACAGATCCCCAACTCTGGAACCAGAGGGTCAGATGGTGGTACAGCAGGAAAGACTCAGGAGGTCAAGACTCAGGTGGGTGGGTGGTGCTACCTGCTGTGACCTGAGGGCCGGTAACATGATGTCAGCCAGCAGGGATTCAACACTGTGCAGGACGCCACCATCGCTGCAGTTCAACATGCCGAAGTTCACCTCCTGCACGCAGACAGGAAATGACACAGGCAGATTCTTACAGTCGTGATGAGTCAGTGCGACATGAGACCGAGTCGAGTTACTGACCTGCTGCACGTTTGCACAGGTTATCGCCTTGTCAGCAGTTCTCAGGAAGAACAGACACTTCCCCTGTAACAGCTGAGGCTTGATCAGAGACAGAGAGCAGACGTTATCTTCAGCTGACACATATTTACATTCTGGTCTACTTTACTAATTAACTCTTATAACTCTGACGACCCATAACACTTGGTCTGAGGACATCATGTCAACGTTTTGTGTCTCCTTGGTTAATGACCAAACAAAGCAGCGCTCAGGATTTACTTCCATGGCAACACATGGAGACAAACAGTGAACCTGGATCATTGTTCTGAGGTCTACCTCAGAGCCCCCTGTGGCGAGGAAGAGTTTCCTCTGAGACACTGCTGAGGCCACCACGTCCACAAAGGAGGAATGACTGGAGGACAGGTTCTGTTGGGGGAAAAAAAACATGTGCAATAAAGCAGAGAGAAATGTGTACTGTATAAATGATAGGGTCAGGGACGAACAATGAGACAAAGAGCTAATATAGAGAGGAGAGGACTGGGTAGAGGACAGAGTCGGAACTGAAGGACACATTCAGCTGGAGGTTTTCCAGGGGTCCATGCAGGACATGCTGGCCTGGGACGACTCAGGGTCCAATGAGGAGGAACCTACTGCCACCACAGACTGACCTGACTCCATAAGTGGTATGGAGATGTATTTCAGAGGATGACAATGAGGACGGGGAAGACAGAAGAACTGTAGATACACTTGACGTCAGAGAAAATGTACCTGCTTCACATCCTGATGGAAGAAAATCAGCTTCCTGGATCCATTTGCAGCAAAGAAATCATCAATGAGACAGAACTGAGGAGAATCAGACATGAACACATGTTTAACCAAGGTTGAACACTGACAGTTTCTACTTCCTGGTTCCTCTGGTTTAAGAACCACACACAGATGTTACCTTATCATCAGAGACGATGGCATCCTCCACCTCCGTCTCTCCCAGGGTCCCAGCATCTGCCAGCCTGCTGATCAGGTATTTGTGTCGCGCGTCCAGTGTCCCTCGTCTCTCCTCCCTCAGGGCTCTCACCTGCTTCGCAATCTCTCTCCTCGCCTCATTGGACAGCAGGGCTGTCCTCTTACCAGACACCTGGACAGAACAGAGTCTATGGTCAGGAAGTGGGACACTGACTGACAACTCCGCCCTTTCATTTTATAGATTTTATTGATTTTACATCAGCATGACTGTTGATGTGGTGTTTGGTCTCCACCTCCTCCATGTTCACCAGCTGCTCTTTGTCAGTCAGATGCCTCGAGTGGCTGTTAGAAGCCATGTCTAATAATTAGGGAACATATTTTTTAATTATCTGTATGGATACCTGATTTATTGACTTATTATTATTTAAGATTAGGGATGTTTGATATTGGCTTTTTAACCAATTTACCAATACTGACCAATTATTAATTTCCAATACCTTTATCAAACGATAACAATATATGCGGCCCACCCCCAAAACTAAACCATTCACCTAAAAAACAAATGTAAACAAAACAAAAGTATCTCAAAAACTATACATCACATCGGTCATATTTTGGCATTCTGTGCGAGAGGGGAAGTAGCTGAAGAGTTTGATGTGTATGTGCATGTTGTGTAAAAGTTGTGTGTTTAAAAAAGTAAAACCAGATACCAATAATATCCAATATGTAATTTTAATGCCATTATCTGCTGATAACATCAGACATCTCTACTTAAGATATAATCAACCAGTGCACGGTAGCGCCTCCTATGGCTGACTGCTGTTGTTGTTGTTCACTTACCGAGGTGCCTGCAGTAGGAGGAGCAGCTGCTGCAGGAGATGTGTGACTGACAGCTCTTGGGTTCTGTCCTCCGATTCGCCGGTGTCCTCTGCCTGTCACATCTGTGGGTCAGAGGAGACAGTCAGAGAAAGTGAGGCGGACCACTGCGTCACAGTTACACTGCAGTGAAACAGTAGTTATACTGCAAACTCCTGTTGTAAGTATAATTCTCATGAGTTTTGGTATAGTACAGTATCAGCGTGTACGTACCTCTGTGGAGGTGAAGTTCAGGAGGTCTGACACTGGGAATGGTTTTGTCTGCTCCTCCGTCCTCCTCTTCCTCTCCTCCAGGATGCAGGCTGCCTTCAGGTGCAGCCTGGAGCTCAGTGTCCGGGGGAGGAGTGGAGCCCCTCTGCCCAGGATTAAGGCTGCCAGCAGGGGGAAGAGAAGACACCTGCTCCCTCTGGGAGACGTCAGAGTCTTGATCTGCCATCTGAGACAACACATCTTCAGCTTTCACACCATTTAAATAACAACATGTACGCACTCAGATATCAATCAATAACCAGTCAAGTCGACCTGATAAACCAGTCCACACCTGAAGATCTCAGGTGAGGTCTGTCACTGTTAAAATGATCCTATGAGCCACAGAGTGAGGAGGACAAGTAGTGCTGACTGACCAGTGTGTCTTCTGTCCCTGCTGAGGACAAGTCCATGACGATCCCAAAGACCTCAGGAGATAGACTGTTAAGTCAGACGAGACCGAGGCACTGAGACTGTGTCTGTGTGTGTGTGTGTGTGTGTGTGTGTGTGTATAGGGGGGACAACGAAGCAGAATAAGGAAGTAAATCAAAAGTTTGACTGTTGCCGTGGTAATCTAAGCAGGGAGGTGTGTATATACATATGAGTGTGCGTGTGTGTGTGTGTGTGTGTTAGTGACGGTAACTAAACTCACTGAAACACATGATACATTAGTGACGGTAACTAACAAAACCATAACAAACACACTGATACAAAGCATGTGACTTGTCCCCACATGCAGCCTGTGGACAGTGTCTTCATGTGGACAGTTCATCACCACTCTTCTCTGACTCCACGGGGAGAAAAGTGACTCTTGTGACATTACGTTTTATATTATTATTATATTGATATCTATAGTGATTATACTGCAGTAACACTCGCTGCTTACTCACTGCTGCAGGCAAAATGGAGTCTGAACCTTCCTGCTGCTTCTTCTCTCGTCACCTGGTACCTCAGTGTAGCTGCTCCGAATCAGAATCAAAGATATTTTATTAATCGCTGGAGGGAAATTCAAATTCATTTACATGACAACAGATCCAGTATAAAATAATAAAAAAAAATATATATATATTCTTTAGGGGCAGGAAGACACGAGCAGGAAGCGGGAGGTCCAGACTGTCCTCAGTCACATTTAATGGCCCAACAATTCTGAAACACTGAAACAACAATTCAGGCACTGGAGGCTGTGACGCTGTCAAAGGACGTCTTTCCCAGAGTGAATTCACCTTGATGGTGTCACTTCCACAGCAGTTTTTCATCCACCACTGATGCTCTGTCTCCATCCAGGGGCCAAACCAAGGAATTACAGCATAAACAGCTGTCACTCAGGTCACTCTTTTCACTTTTCAACAGAAACGTGGATTAGCAGTGATGGGGAGTGACTGTTGTTAAGCTGTTTATCGCTCTTTCTGGTTCTCATGTAAGATTTTAATGAGAAAACGTTAATAAGATGTGAGACGTGGAACGGAGTCCTCCTGTCTTGCCTCATGTGTGGAAGAGGCATCGGTAAAGACAAGGATCCACCTCCCTGAGGACATCGATCAGATGTTGACTGGCTTCCTCCCCCTTCCTCCGCACAGTGTCAATCACAGCTCGTGCTTTATCGGTTTTCTTTTTGTTTGCTCGAGCTGACTCCATTTCTTCATCAATTATGAAGCGATGCTCTAGAAGTTTATCTAGAAGCTGCTCCAGAAGAGGTTCAGACACTCGCTGAACAAACTGTGAGCGGACAGAGTGGAGTCTGTCCAGTGCTATGCAATGCTGTGAGTCCATGTCAGGGACAGTTTCATATGTTGGAGCTGGAAGAAAATGATTACAGGTGAAATAAAACCTGGAAGTCGCTGTTATCATGTGACAACAAAACATGTGAAAAGTGTATTTCATGTTTCAAATAGGTGAAATCAATTTCCTCTGAGATATTTTTGTACCATGAAAGAACAGAAGGCTTTTTATACATAGACACATCAATATTCCTTATTACAAACATGAGGGCAGCTCTCATTGTACTTAATGTTTCTGCCACATCAGCAGAAGCTTGTTTGATGATGTTTAAACACTGATTCTATTCATTTCTAAAAGTTCTGTCAGTGGGGTCTAAACTGTCACATCTGACTGACCTTGCAGAAGAACGTGACGTTTCCACACTTCCCTCATCTCCTGGTCTTGGATGTTCAAAGTGATCTGCTCTTGTTCTGAAGTCGGGAAAATCTCAAATGTCGGGAAAAAGTTTGGTCCATACCTCCAGCAGAACTCTGCACTCTACAAACCAAAGCAAGTGCATTTTATAACCTGATGTGAAATGTTTGTTTTTAATTATATTGATGGTCATCTTGTTACTAACCATTAGAGGGGTGTCACACTCACCAGCGGTTGTACTTTGAGATCATCAGATTCACTGTGGACACTGTAACTTTGGCCAGAGGTCAGCTGACAGTGAGAAGAGGTGTGGATGTATTCAGCTCGTCTTTGTTGGGCCTCAACCTGCAGCAACAGGACATTTTCATGAGGAAGATGTTGCTCAGAGGGATTTGATGATATTTTGGTTTAAAGGTAACACTGAGCGACACTGTCTACCTCTGACAAGGGAATGTTGTCTGGCAGCAGAAATACATCGAGGATTCGTGGCTGAGCCGTCGTGTGTGTCCGTCGGAGGAAGAGCAGAACTTGTCCGTTTATCGGATGTGCAGAGAACAGATGCTGTTGGAAAAAATCCCTGACGAGGCCGAAGAGAGAGAAATGGGGGACACTCACAACCATATGAGACTGTGTGATCTCCAGTGGCTCCATGATGCTCAGTCCATCAGCAGTGATGTGAGCGACAGACAGCAGACCTTTAATGTGTAGTGCTGCGAAAGCACAGAGCATGTAAACAGTTATCTTCCAGTTCACAGAACAAATGAATCAACTGTTAGTTTATATTGTTTCACACTGTAACAGACTGTTTGTTTATCACATAAACTACATTTGTTAATAGTTTATCGTTCATTTATTTTTAGTCATTCTGAAGACACAGCACAGTCTTTACCGTCCTGGGTCATACAGTGGGGGAGGTGAAGCTCACAAACTCTGCCCGTAGGACACATGATATCAAACAGTGGCCCTGCAGACATCTTGCCAGCTGAATGGAGGAGGCTCTCATCCCATTGGACAGTCCTGTAGAGTAGCATTGTCTCCTGAGCCACAACAAACACCAGACCAGTTAATGTGCACTGGAACCAACCTGGACCAGGACACCTGAACCTGCAGAACACAGAGTATTCAACAACCACAGCCAAGAGTATGGGTCCTGAGCCTGTCTGACGCGCTGCCGACTTGATGAGAGAAGCACACTGAGTCCTCAATAAGCGTTTTGGTGATTTGATAAAACAGCGGCTACCCCGAGTACAGGTCAGCTCGCCAAACACAACGTGACACCAACACAGTCAGGAGCTGACTTTCAACCTCTCTTGACCCCAGCATCAACAGAGGATGAAAACCCTCTATGAGACCGAGTGAGAGAACGTCAGGAAACAGTTGTGTCTCAAACAGTGGAAGGTGAGGGGTGTGCCGGGTGATTACCTGTATGAGACTGTGGTAGATTCAGTTTCCCGCACAGGTTTGAAGCTGATTGGAGGCTGAGATTCAGAAAGCAACAAAATCAGTTGTTTTAAAACACACACACACACACACACACAGCTGAAACACTGTGATAGACTACATGTCAACACGCTGCCTGCTGAGCCCCAGCATAAATGAAGACATGAAGTTTAATAAGTCATAGTGCAGTGATGGTAACAGAGCTTCTCTCACCTTCTTCACAGTTGTACCTGCTGCTGTGTTTGGGTCCAGTTTGACATCAGGGTCACCTGAAGGGAGAAGACACATGGCAGATGTCAGAAAACACTGTCTACATCAGATCTCAGACCAGCAGCAGCTCAGATCCTCTGCTCAGCACTTTCCTCAACTGGCTAAAGATCACCATCGAGTCAACTGTAACGTGGATCTGCTGCTGTGATTAGCTGATTCCATATCATTAAGGCTGCAGCCAGGTCGGGGTTTTTTTTTTTCAGTGAAACAGTGATATTTTTCTTTAACATACAGGCTGTTGTTATAAAAGCACAATCATCTTTATCAAACTCATCAGTCAACAGATATAAAATAAATAATAAAATCACAGTCAGAGTCAGAGGCTGTTACACCCTGTACAGACTGTTCAGTCCTGTGAGACAACTGTTGATTTTATTGATTTAAACTGCAGAGACGAGACAGTTTCAGAGATCAATGAGGATTGTAGACTGACATTATGATGGCGCTCCAACCTGAACATGAGGAAGCACATGATTCACCGAGCTCGTCTGAGGACACTTGGATCTTGGATTGAGCTTGGTCATCAGTCCTGCAGAGACAAACAACACCCGCATCTCTACACCTGTTTTATAGGTTAGACGGTGAACTTTATGCACCATACTGTCACCATGGAAACACTGGCTCTTTACTCTGGTACAATGTTAAGCAGAGCACTGGCGAAAGCAGCATGGACTGACTCCAACACTCAACTGACCTGAGAGTCTCCAGTCTACAGTCTGGACTCTTCAGTAAACCACGCAGCTCCTTCATGTCTGAGTGCTGCAGATGGTTGTAGCTCAGGTCCAGTTCTCTCAGATGGGAGGGGTTGGACCTCAGAGCTGAGACCAGAGAGGAACAGCTGATCCTCGACAAACTGCAGCCCCTCAACCTGAAAAAAGAAAAACCATGTGACTCCAAAAGTCCCAAAAATAGTCCTGTTTGGCATGTTGGACTGGACGGGTCGGGATAGATGGACAGATAGATACTTTATTCATCCAGAGCATCTAGTAGCAGCATGCAAACATATATTCCACATACATTAAACACACATTAGAATGATAATTAAACCATTAGCCATTCATTAAATTTACCTGAGACAACTTTGAGTTTAAACTGAAACCTTCGCTAAAGTATTACACATTTGCAGAGAATTCGGACTGTTGCAGAGAAATTCAACTTTAACAGAGAAAATTAAATTTTGCAGAAAAATAAAACATTAGCAGATAAATTAAATTTTCATAGAAAATTTAATTTACAATGCAGGTATATTGTGGTAAAAGGTAACATGTTAAGAGCGCAAAATATATCAAGTAACAATAGGAATAAAATAGCTTTATAAAAATCTGAACTTGAACTAAAAATAGGGATAAATATAAACTGTATGAATGAGAAATGAAAACAGACTCTTCCATTAACATACGCACTCTGAATCAGTATCATTTCTGCCTTATGTTGGCACCAATCACAACCTGTTCACCTCAAACAGTTAAATTGTGGTGTCTGACCTCAGAGTCTCCAGTCTACAGTCTGGACTCTTCAGAAAACCACACAGCTCCATCACTCCTGAGTCCTGCAGCTCGTCGTTGTTGCTCAGGTCCAGTTCTCTCAGATGGGAGGGGTTGGACTGAAGAGCTGATGCCAGATAATGAAAGGTGATCTCAGACAAACTGCAGTAAGTCAACCTAATAAAAGATGTAACGTCATAAGATGACCAATCTAAACCAATCAGTAAAGATAAACAGACAAACAGCTCATGAATTCATTAATCACAGTCTTATCCACACTAGTAAGAATAACATGTATACTATGATCCATATCAGCGGATTTGAATATTTAAATATAAAGTATATATAATCATTTATTATAATAATATAAATATTTATATCAGTGATGGAATCATTAGCAACTGACTCTATAGTATCTCTTGTTATTAATCACAACAGATTAAATCGTGGCGTCTGACCTGAGTCTCTCCAGTCTACAGTCTGGACTCTTCAGAAAACCACACAGCTCCATCACGTCTGAATAGGAAAGCTGATTTCCACTCAGGTCCAGTTCTCTCAGATGGGAGGGGTTGGACCTCAGAGCTGAGACCAGAGAGGAACAGCTGATCTCTGACAATCTGCAGCCCCTCAACCTGAAAAAAGAATAAGATGTGATTTTTAAATGTGATTTGGGGAAACCATTCAGTGTTTCATCACCATCAGTCTGTCACACCAGGCTGAGATATGACATCTGAGGGAAATATGAATTCATTTATACAAACCAAACACAGTGTAAATGTACTGAGTTAAAACATTAACTGCACCACGCAACACTCACCACTAGGGGGCGTTTAGGCAGAACAATAAGAGAAATGCAGTTTGTTTTCATGTTGTCATGATGGGAGTTACAGTGTGGATCAGTATAATATCATATACAAACCTCAGTGTCTCCGGTCTACAGTCTGGACTCTTCAGGACTTCACTCAGCTCCTTCACGTCTGAGTCCTGCAGTCTCTGTCTACTCAGGTCCAGTTCTCTCAGATGGGAGGGGTTGGACTTCAGAGCTGAGGCCAGAGAAACACTGCTGCTCTTTTTCATACTGCTGGACATTAACCTGAAGGAAGAAGAAGACACACAGATGTGCTGGTATATGATACTGTACTATCCAGTGGCCAACGTGTCAGAGTAGATGCAGCTAATTTAACTTGACAACTGTTTTGGACCTTTTTGCTGACCGGTGGAGCAGAGGTGTTGACATGAATCATGATTTGACCTTTGTTTATTTAGACTGAATCACACTCACATCAGTTACAGTGGGAAAGTCTCTCTTACTTTTTCAGTGAGGGTCCAGGTTCATCTTCAGGCGAGCTGCTCCACCTGAACAGACAGCTGGACAGCTCAGACATTACCATGTCGTCTTCCTCGGAGTCACTCATCCTCACTGACTGTGAGCTCACAGGGACAGCAGGAAGTCTGCTCAAAAGCTGCAACCATAAAGATCAAAGGTCCATATGAAGAAGACTATTTGGCCAGTCCACTGTGACTCTTCTCTGACTCCGGTTGAGAGAGAAAAGTGACAGTAAATAATCGTTGTGTTGCGTGGATGCTCTCCTCACTCTGGCTGCTGTTTTCCTCTTTCTGCTCCGAGCAGTGGTTGCTGTGGCTCCTCCCCTCTGCTTCTACAGGAAGTCACATGACTTCAGTTGTAACCTCATACATCTACTTGTGAAGTGGAAAGTGCTTGTGAGATTATTACAGGATTCGAGATCGAGCTGATCCACTGGATCCGGATCTCTGTGGAGAAAAGAATTCCAAGAATCCGAGAGTCAGTTAAACAGCAGGAGAAAAACACTTCCGGTTCCCCCACTGCAGCTGTGTCTCAGTAAAGAGCTGGAATTGACATCTGCCCTTTTAACAGTTAAAGAAACTGCATGTATACAGACCCTTTCCAAAAAATTAGAATATCATGGAAAAGTTGTTTAATTTCCATAATTCCATTCAAAAAGTTAAACTTTCATAGATTATAGATTCAGGGCCCACAATTTAAACGATTTGAAGTGTTTATTTGTTTATTTTTACATAATTTGGGTTTCCAGCTCATAAAACCCCCGAAAACAGGAATTCAAAAAATTAGAATACTGTGAAGAAATCAGCCCAAATTTTGCAGGGCATAAATGTTTTAAACTGAGTGTCACACACTAATCATCCACTAAACTCAAAGCACCTGCACAGGGTTCCCCAGGTGTCATTTAATTGCTTCAGTTTGGTTCAATTATCTCAGTTCAGTTCAATATGGGGAAGACTAAAGACTTAACAACTGGCCAGAAGACCATCATTGATACTCTCCATAGGATGGGTAAGCCACAAAAGTTCATAGCTAAGGAGAATGGCTGTTCACAGGGTGCTGTGTCCAAGCATATCAACGGAAAGTCTAGTGGAAGGGCAAAATGTGGCAGGAGAAGATGCACCAGCAAAAGAGATGATCGTGCGCTTCATGGAGAAGATTCAAGAATCTGGCAGAGATCCAGAAAGAGTGGAATGAGGCGGGAGTTACAGCTTCAAAAACCACCACATTCAGACGCATCCGGGAGATGGGCTACAACTGTCGGGTTCCTCGGGTCAAGCCACTTCTGAACCTGAGCCAATGTAGGAAGCATCTCAACTGGGCCAAGGAGAAGAAGGACTGGACTGTTGGCCAGTGGTCCAAGATCCTCTTTTCTGATGAAAGCAAAGTGTGCCTTTCATTCGGGAATCAAGGTCCAAGGGTTTGGAGGAAGACGGGTGAGGAACAGAACCCAAGCTGCCTGAGGTCCAGTGTGAAATATCCACAGTCAGTCATGATTTGGGGTGCAATGTCCAGTGCAGGTGTTGGTAAACTCTGCTTTCTTAAATCTAAGGTCATTGCAACAGTCTACCAGAATGTTTTAGAGGACTTCATGATTCCTTCTGCTGAGGATCTGTATGGAGATGCAGATTTCATCTTCCAGCAGGACCTGCCCATACTGCCCATACTGCCAAAAGCACCAAAACCTGGTTTGATGCCCATGCCATCACAGTGCTTGACTGGCCAGCCAACTCGCCAGACCTAAACCCCATTGAAAATCTATGGGGTATTCTCAAGAAGAAAGTGGGGGGCACCATGCCCAACAACAAAGACGAGCTGACAGCAAGCATCAAAGTAATCTGGGCTTCCATAACTCCCAGGCAATGTCACAGGCTGATCGCCTCAATGCCACATCGCATTGAGGCAGTGATTAATGCAAAGGGATTCCCAACCAAGTACTGAAGATATCGTTTTGAAAGTACCATATTTTCATTGATTTGATGTCATCCTAATTTCTTTCTTCTTTTTTTTCTGCAAAAACTGAGAAGTAAATGGTGATTTCCTCACAGTATTCTAATTTTTTTGAATTCCTGTTTTTGTGGGTTTTATGAGCTGGAAACCCACCCATTACCCATTATGTAAAAAGAAACAAATAAACACTTAAAATCGTTTAAATTGTGGGCCCTGAATCTATAATCTATGAAAGTTTAACTTTTTGAATGGAATTATGGAAATTAAACAACTTTTCCATGGAAAGGGTCTGTATATTCTCTATGCATTTCTATTTCTATTACGTTTCTAGTCTTATCAGCTTCTCATACGCATCTAGGAATTTTCAATCACACATCAACACATGCACTAAACTGTAGGATTTGCACCTGTTGGTGATCAGACCACAGTGTGTTCCTCTGTCTTCTTTCTCTTGTCTCTGTTGTAGGTGAAGTGCAGCCTCTCACATGGAGCTGCTGTGAAACAAGGAAAACAGATGGTGGCGTTTTACTCTAAAGCAGCTGCAGCAGTTCTCCAACCTTTAACATGTGGATGGTGAAAAGTATCTGCGGCAGCTCCGGTCACTGGGTCTCCAGTCTCCAGTCTTCTCATCCTCATGTTTCCTCTCTGCTGCTTCCTTCAACAGACCAAACACTCTGGTGTTTCAGGAGGACAGCCACCAGATCTGATCCACCTGCTGGAATACAAACACAAGACAAAATGAACCTGCTGTTTGGAGACAGAGGAACATGGATAACATGGATGGACAGTAAATCAAATAAATTAAAACAGTTTGTTGTCACTGCAGACACAGTGACAACGCCACCTGCTAAAGACACATGACTATTATCAAAGGTCTTTATTGATACACTTTATTTACATTTACAATGTGAAAAACAACAAAGACAGAAAAGTACGATCACAGGAGCAGGCCTCTCACCATACATATGATCATTTACATTTACATAGAATAACACATTAACCTGTAGTTTACACAGATAATCACTATGTGTTGCATTGTGTAACGTCTACATAACAGTTGGATGTTATATTTAATTATCTTTATGATTCTGAAGAAACCATATGAAGTTGAGACCAGCTGATGTTAAGTGGCATGAGTTCA
Source organism: Trinectes maculatus (assembly GCA_016785345.1). Lineage (NCBI taxonomy): Eukaryota > Metazoa > Chordata > Actinopteri > Pleuronectiformes > Achiridae > Trinectes > Trinectes maculatus. The sequence continues at coordinate 52,713 of JAFBJQ010003085.1, forward strand.
TATATGTTCTAATGGGGTTTGAATAGAAGAGTCCAGGTGAAGGAAGTGAGGAGTCTCAGTGCATCTGCAGACACTGTGGAGAAGGACAGAGCAGCAGCAGCAGCAGCAGAGTTGTCCACACACACTGATGATGCTCTGTCAGTGGTGGACACTGTGCCTGACAGTGTCCAGAGCTGATCTCATAGCAGCTCACACCGCAGCTCACACCGCAGCACTGAGGCTCATCTCCATGTCCTTTATCTCCTGTCAGTCACTGGTGGATGGAGCTCTGCTCTCCTGTCTCTCTCCCACAGTAATGTGAGGGATGATCAGGACACAGCTCACCCTCTGTCCACACACACACACACACACACACTGTCCTCATTAGGATCCCTGCCTCCATCTGTTGAGAGGAAGACAACAGGTAATGAGTCATTGTGTCAGCTCCGTATTAAGAGCAGCAGGGTCTTCAGTCCTGCTCAGAGCAGGTGGAGCAGCTACATGTTAAAAAGAGTCAGTGATGAGCAGCAGTCTTCAGTCGCACTGATCTCAAAGCTGTGACAAACATATAACTCATCAATTCTTCAGTGATGATGCTAATTATTCAAAAATTACTCAAAATCAAAATGTGTTTACATTTTCAATACAGGGGGTCCTCGAGTTACGACGGAGATCCGTTCCTGAGAATGTGTCGTAACCGAATTTCGACGTCATTGTGCCATTGTGCATACATTGTGCCACTAGATGTCGCTATAACACCACCCTACAATAAGAGTTTACTATGGTGAATTGCCTTTTGTCACTGTAGGGGTTGAGATCACGAGTGTAATGAGCATTTCCTTTAGATTTCTGATATCAACCGTGTAGACCCTGTGTTGTGAATAAACCTACGGTATTGCCACGATCCCGAACGCATCTGTGTCCATGTGCATCTCCTAACTGGCTGCCGCTGCCTTGAGGATCCCCTGTACTTTTAATGCTAAGCGTAAACAAACAATTGTGCTCTTTTTAACAACTTTATGCTCTTTTTTGTTTTCGCACAAATGTCACTTTATCTGTTTTAGCCAGCGAATCAATTCAACCACCAAACATCAGTGTGCACCTCCCTCAACAGGTTGTTTCAGTTCAGTAAACTCACAGTGAGAAGAAATAAGTCGTGCAGTCTGCAGATGGTCTAAGCCACAGCCGGGATAAAATACTGGAGTGACACGTCCTCATGCAGCAGAATCAGGTGGATGATGCTGTGATGGACAATGTCTGAGCAGAAGACAAAGGAAATATAGTTGAACTCGTCACTGAATATAATCAAATACTTCATTTGAGTTAATGGTATCGCCATGAAAAACGACTGACAGACTCATGCAGCAGGCGGCTGTCATTATTATTCATGACATTTGTCATTGTTCTTTTTTTCAACAGAATAAAAAATGATCATAAATGAGATCTCCGTGAGACAATTCTGAGATGATTTTCCATAAATCTGAGCTGATGGATTTTAACTTGACAATGTCTTTTCATGGGATGGCTCATCACTCATACCACGATGTCACTGAAAGGATGAGACCTCTTCCAGCTGTGTCTGGATCAGGACCTGACTTACTGCACAAGGCTTTGCTGGGGTTGACTTGCTGTCCCATCAGGAACTGCTGCAGCTTCCTGATGTCCACTCGAGCCTCGGCCATGGCCTCTGAGTCTCTGCTCCGAGACACACTGCCTTCCTGTGAGGCATCATCACCTGCAGGGACAGGAGCAGACAGGGATGAGTCCTGGAACCAAGACTAGAACCACTCTGAGTTGAACATGGTGATCTTGAAATTAAGAACTCATGATCTGTAGGACTAGATAATTTTATAGTGCTTTAAAAACATGAAAGCTCCAGATTTATTTTCATGAGAACGCTGCATCAGCACAGTGAAGTTCCTACAAACCTGGACAAGAATTGAGGCTTTATCTTGATCAGTGTGGACACGAGTGAAAGCACATTTCATATAACTTTAACGGCCACTTTCTTAACATTCCTCTCATTCTCCTCTCATGTCTTGACTTCTTGTTGCACACTAAAAACCAACCAAAACCCAAAATGCTGACATGCTGCTTAGCACATATTCAATACTATTCACCTTGTTTACTATCTCAGTGTTATTACTTTTGCAGGGAGTGGGTCAGTATTAAAAGTAATGGACAAACTAATATATTTTATTGTGGATCAGTCGCCAGAGCTTGTGAAAAAAATAAAGATAAATTAAAGATTAGAGAATAATTAAATAAAAACGTCTCACCCCACGGCGGATTCCCCAGGTCTTTAAAGTGTGTGGTGACAGAAACCAGATCAGTCTCAATCTTCAGGTTCATCTGTCCGTTCACGTCGGCCTCAATTACCTGGTTCACACACGCACACAGAGTGGGAAATGTTTAAATGTTCCGCTACATACAGAAATGAATGAGATCAACATCTGCCCAACCTCCACCACAGGCGCAGTGTTTTACATGAATCTTTGATGAGACTCCACTGAACTGTGTACTTGACAGAAGTTTGGAGGACTGTGATCCTACCAGAAAGTTGGAGAGGTTCTTCATTCTGTCTACGACATTCTTCATGGTCTTCAGAGGAGGCAGGTAGATACTGACCTGCAAGGAGAATGTAAAGTTCACCTGCTCATGTGTAACAACTTCCAAAGCCAAAAGGAAATAAAAATAATAAGACAAGTGTTTCACTTCTTATCATTGTCACATACATCAAAGTCTGGCATGCTTGGTTCTTTGAATTCATGCCAGAGTCTCCGTGGGATGACTTCGACTGGGACATCGTGAGTGACAACTCGACAGGAACTGGACAGGGTGGGCTAAAGATGATATCACTCCATCACTTCTCAGCCCTGCTCCTGATTCACATGACAGCTCTCCACAGGTGCATCACTGTCATGTTTCACATTGTCATCTTACATATTGGCTAAAATGTTGTGCTCACAGTTGGTCTCTGCTGTCACCAATTGGCCATAAAAATCAGAACTTTAAGATTTAACATGTTAGACTTTGAGAAATTAAACGGCACAGAGAAACAGATAGAAACAACAGAACAGCCACATACAGAGACAAACTGTTCTGTAAGGAAAGGACCTGTTTCCTACAGGACAAGCAGAGCTAGCTGGCTCCACCTGCTCCATATCACCACAGCTTTGTTCAAAAGACATGTCTTTAGTCTCACCAGCTCTGCAGCGATGGTGAGACAGGGACAGTGCTTCTTGGTCAGTTTGAGCTTGATGGCCCTGGCGTTCTGCAATGTCTTCAGGGCTCTGGAAAGGTTCTCTGGAGTAACCTCCAGACAAATCTCATTGTGCTCAGAGGACACACCCTCCATCTGGTACTCATCAAAGAAGTTGCCCTGTGAAGAGAAGAAGGATGAAGTAATGACTGGAAGAGCTGGTGACATGTCTGTTTCACTGTGAACAAAGACAGAAATGATTCAGCTTTTTTTTATATGAAAGATTAAATATTCTCCAACCTCCATTCCAATTCTGACCTCGTCTCTGACCTGATGCTAAAGACACGCACTCTTACCTGTGACAGTTCACACCACATGCTGACTCCTCCATTGGTCACTTTACCAGACAGGACAAAGAACAGGTTGTCTGGGGTCAGTCGCAGGACACATGTCTTCGTCAGCTTTGAGATGGTGGTGACGACTCCTAGTAAGGTGTAGGACAGAGAAAAAACACTGCCGTCATGTCTGCTTTAAACCAGGTAACTCTTACCTACTGACTACGATGTTCAAAACTCAAACAAACCAAATACTGATGTTCTATGTGTATCTGGGAGATTTTAATCATGAAACTGAATATCTGTCAATCACTCAGGTCAATCAAAAACTCAAACCAGTCAATTAATCCACAAAGCAAGAAGAGTCAACATCTGACTACTACCTCACTAATGACCACAACATTTACTAAAAAATACTTACCATTACAAAAAAAGAATAAATTACTACCTTTTAGTATCTGATAATTGTGTAATAGAGATTCCATTCATTCCTTCATTAATTTTCTACCGCTTAAATGTTTATTAAACAATTAAAATTTTTTTAAAAATATATTCAAACAGAGAACGTGAAAGAAAGTGCGAAAGTGAATTAGCTGACAGTAGTTTTCTATCGACTGATTAAAGAGGTGACGTTCAGGGTCCGATATGACGTAGTTACAATTAATTTAAACTTGACTCTTTCTGAAAACACCTTTAAATCAACCACTTTAAATTACATTTTAAATGAAATAAGTTCGGGCCGTGTTGTTCTGTCAGACGTTTCATTGTAAACAGAATAAGACAGCTATCAGCTAGGAGCTAACGACTAACAGCTATATAAGCTAAGCACTAAGAGCTAACAGCTATCGGGTAAGCGCTAGCGGCTATCAGCTAAGCGCTAAAGGCGAACAGCAATAACAGCTAACAGCATTAAGCTGTTACATATAAACTCACGACTGAAGTGGTTGAGACAAGCGACGTCCACGATTTTCCCTCGGAACTTCATTTGGACCAGAGGCCGACAGGTCAAACCCTGACGGCGACAAAACTTTGGTTCAATTCCCTCACCGCGTCTGTTTGAGTTGGTCCGTCAGTGTTTACAGACCGACAGAAACATCCGGTGCTGTTCGCTTGGTCAGTTCCTACTGAGCGATTCAGGCCGTCACATTTCAATCTTAAAACATAGTTGAAGATTAAACATGTTTTATATTTTTTAAAAAGTTTTTTAAATAAAATTAAAATTAATTATTGTTAATTATTTTAACATTATTGCCGCCAAAGTATAAATTCATAAAACTGAATTAATTTAGACTCATTGAGACATTATTATTCAGTAAGATATTTAATTAAAAAATATATTAAAAAATATATTAAAAAATATAAGTCTATCTATCTATCTCTCTATCTATCTCTCTATCTATCTATCTATCTATCTATCTATCTATCTATCTATCTATCTATCTATCTATCTATCTGTGTAGACTTAGCACAACAGTCCACAGGAGACTGAAAGTGAAGTTTAGGTTTTAAACTGAAACTCACATGATAATTCATCAATAACAATCATAAGATGAGTGTCCAGGACAGTTCAATGTTAAATGCTTGACTGAAGGGCAAAGCAGAGGTTTGATGAACCAATCAGAGAGCAGGAAGACAGATGTTATATGGAGGCAGTAAATGCTCATAAATACTCATCTATTTAAACCTCACAGCTGATGACTGGTACTGCAGGAGACTGCAACAACAGGAAAGTAATTCCTAACCAGTCCTTCCTGACAGTTTTTCAGTACTTGTTATTGGCAGCCACGAGGTGGTGCTGCAATACAGTTCTGCATCTCTCCAGTAAAAGACAGAACCTGACTGATTTAAATAAAGTTTGCATGAAACCAACCTGAGGCTTTCAGGTTGGTGTGTGTGTGTGTGTGTGTGTGTGTGTGTGTGTGCGCGCGCGTGTGTGTGCGCGTTTTCACCTCAGACTAAACTTCACAAAACTTGTGAAGGTGAAAATCTCGGATACATTTGCAAAGTCAGCAACTTTTAAGAATATGTTCCAGTTAATTAATGTAGCTGTGAGATAAGCTGCTGCCCCTAACGAGTGACCTCAGATAATTGTCTGCAGCTAACGAGGAGGCTGTGATAAGTGGCTGTGTGTTAGACTGGTGGCTCAGAGGATGGGATAAGGAAGGTTCAGTGCAGAGAGGAGCTCGGTAAATACTGACTGGTTTTTAATTCATCACGTCAACATCTCTATAGGAATCTGATCTGTCAACTTACTGAAGACAATGGATGTTACGTAGGCTGGAGTCTGGACGTCTTTTCGATACACATGTCCAATCTTCAGACTGCAGGAGACACTGAGGCCAGAGTGTCCAGGAGCTAAAGGTTCAGTCGTGTCCCTCAGAAGGTGGAGACCAAACACAGAGACAAAAGAGGGGATTGAGATTTCGCAGGAGACACAAACACCACATCAAGCATCATGCTAATCTGTGTGTTTCAGTCTGAGAGCTGAGGGTGGGGGAGGAAGCCTTTAGTACACAACAATCAGATTCAATGTGATGGCAATATGAGGCTGTCAGACTGTAACACACTTATTATTATCACTTGTTAAGACTGTGAATTTAGGTTTTCATAGTGGCTCACTTCTGACTCACTGTGGAGCTTTTCTGCCCCCAAGTGGTCACCCAATGCTTCACTACAGCTTTAATTATTACCAGTCTGTGTGGTCCCATAGACAGCAGTGTCTCTCTCTCTCTCTCACACACAGACACAGACACAGACACAGACACACACACACACACACACACACACAGATTTTCCAGCCCTGAAGACACTGATGTTCTCTCTTTACGTTTGCAGAACTTAATTGGCATTTTTACAAATGAAGCAATTACCAACACGCCCTGGACCTCGAGATGTTTTTATAAGAGTGTTGGGGTGTGTGTGGGTGTGTGTGGATGTGTGTGGGGGGTCGGGGGGCAGGAGCAGCATGGAAAGAAGAACAAACAAGAAAAGAAAAGATAAATGAGGAAGAGCCTTATAATGCGGAAAGGCTTAGTGAAGCTGCATGTGGGGACTGAACCTCAGCTAACACTTGCTGCCATGGTAACCAGGGGGTGGGGAGGGGGCGGGGGGGGGGGGGGTGAAGTGAGAGAGAGAAAGACGGGGGGGGGGGGGGGGGGGGGGGGGGTGTCAAGTGAGCCAGAGAAAGAGAGGTGCAGTAGCATGTAAATATAAGGGGGTGCTCTCCATTTTCAGAGAAGGGACACTGGAGGACCGCCTCCCTCCTCTAAGGACACGCACAAACACACACACACACACACACACGCACACACACACACAGACACACGCACGCACACACGCACGCACGCACACACACGAAGTTGAGGGAAGTAAAGAGTAAGGAAATAGCTGGGAGTGCAGCAGCTGAGGAGAGGAAGGAAGAGGAATGAGACTGAAAACAAGCCTGAACGCTGCACACACACACACACACTCTCTCTCTCTCTTTATTCCAGCCAGGCCGATGTGGAGCGCCAGACAGAACGAGGCAGTGGAAGCGTGAGGAAAAACCAGAGCTGCTGAGACAGCGGACGTCTGCCTGACAGTCCAGAATCAGGGTTTACAGGAGGTTTGTCACGCTCTGATCGTCAGCCTGCTGGTAAAAGCTCACACTTCATCCCCAGGAGCATCTTCTTCAGAGCCAGACCTGCTGACAGAGGCACAGATACGTGAAGGAGCTGCAGAGCACAGGATTTATTTGTCACAGATGGAGAAGTTTAGTCATGTGGACTTCAGACCTGGTGACGATGCCTCAGTGAATCAAAGCAGAAAACGTTGACACGTTGTGTCGGGAGGCTCCAACTGTAGATCATAGAAAGGTTGAGGATTTCTCCCTGAGAACCTGAAGACCAACCTTCACCTTATTCCGGCAGCTGCTGCAGGATTAAAACCTGGTCCTGGAGGTTGGTTCCTCTTTTTACAGTCTGAGCTGATCCTGGTTAAACAACATTTAGTGCACAGTCAGAAGCAGAAGATCCATCATTCCCACACAGGCTGCTGAGGACTTATCTCGTAAAACAATGTCAGAACCATAGTCAGAGATTTTGGGGGTTTTGATCATTATTTCAAAGTAAAACTGTTATAAGTCATGGACTGTCCTCATCTGCCCTCGTTTCCGAGGCAGACTAACCTACATGTGTTCCTCAGGTGTCTGGCAGCTGAAGAGTTAAATCTGACAGTTGGGTTGTGCAGATAATGAGACATGTAGGAGATCACATTATTGGATCACGTTACTCACATGTTAAACCTGAAGTCAGAGGAGAATTTCAGTGCCTTTGGTTTCATTGTCTTTTAAACATGGAGCTCACTGAACCTGCTGAGTGAACCAACCCACCTGGTGGTTGGTCTGTGGGGGGGTGGGGGGGGGGGGGGGGGGGGGGGGGGGGGGGGGGGGTGGAGGGTCTGTCTCATCTGCATCATCTGATTCTAATCCGGTGATTTTCTGCAGATTAGTTCATAATGACATTGGCTCTTTTTGCTTCATCAGTGAAACAAAAAGAAAACTTCACAGTCTCACTTTCTGTGCGTTGGCTCATGCGATGCCTTCACACACTGCAAAGACCAAACCTATGAGATCATGTAAATTATAGCTGGTATCTGCTCGGATCTAACAGGCGCAGTGGGAAACAGCTGCAGCTGTCGCCGTCTTCTTGCCACTCACCCTCCCGTCGACAGAAACAAAGACAGGTGATGGCTGATCTTCTCCTGATCTTCTCTCCTGCAGGATATGAGGCACGTTTCACCGGCTGGATCTGAGGAGGCAGTGAAGGCAGGGTCCTGATCAAACAATGTCTGGTGAGTATCTGTGTCTTCTCCACTGCTGTACATCCATGTTTCCTACTTCATGGTCTGGAGGCTTCAGAGAGCAAACACATCAGGGAGCTGTGATGAAATCACAGAGACACCAGAGGACTGAAAGATCTGAGGCCTGAGCACCAAACCGTTTTCTTCCTCAGACACTCGCAGGGGAGAAGGGACTTAAACCAGCCGGGTGATTTCTCTCAGCCTCCGCTGACCCTGCACAAAGAGAATGATTGTTTTCAGCAGGAACATGAAAGGAGGAGATGCTGCAGCTCTCTGAGCAGATCAGGAAACATAGCTGTAGCTGGATGAGAGAATACCAATACCAACAAAGATTTAAAAAGCCAAAAGAGTTCTTCTTCTTCTCTAGGGTCAGATGGTTGAGCATTCATGCAGTTTCTCATTGTGTTTTATAGAGTAAAGATCTAAAGTGTTCTTCTCTCTCTCTCTCTCCTCACAGACCTTCACCACTCTTTCCCCACTGTGTCAGGGAAGCTTTGGTCGGTCAGCTGAGGAGCTTGTTGAGAAACTCCAGATCTCCATTCGCGTGTATGGAGGCAAACCATCAGCATGAAAAAACTAACTTTCCTTATGGAAACACATGGGAGGCCAGCTGGAGGTCGCAGTGGTGGACTGTCAGGGTCTGGAACGTGTTGCTCTGATTGGATGATTACAGACTGCGCTCTTCTCCTCTCTTTGCTGCTCAGCAGAGTTTTCTCTTAAACTATTTGGAACCAGTTGTCAGAGGAGAAGTCCTGGCTCATTCAGAGATTCCTCATGACTGAACAAAGTGTTTTGGATCTTAAATTTTCCAACTTTTGCCGAGGATTATGGGAAATATAAAGGCACAACTGCCAAAGAGATGGCGATGATGGAATTCATTATCTTTCTCGACGGCCTCGCTCTAAAAAGAAACTGTTTGTTCCCTCTAACACATGAACATTTTCTGACTTTATCAAACTGAACATCTCTTGAAGCTGTAGATTTGGTTTAGCTAAAGTGGGATTCTGAGGTCCAGTGGCCCGTGTGGACCAGGACCTCAGTCACCATGCTTCCTGGAGGCCTGGTGTCAGGTGGAGGGGGGCGCAGCCGCGGCAGGCTGTGTCTGCTCAGGTGGCTGGGGCTGCGGTTGTGGTCCCGGCGGGGGACCCTGGTGTTCGCTCTGATCTGGTTTGGCTCCTGGTTGTTCTTGAACGGCCTGGTTCTGGTCCACAGGAGCATCATGTCCGACTACTGCACTGACGACAAGAGCAAGAGGATCCTGCAGAGACTGGTGAGTCACTTAGCATCACTTCTCACATTTACTCATGGTTGAAGTTCATGTATAATTCTGTGCAGCTTTTGGACTTGATGTCAGGACAGTTTGTGATTAGATCTGCAGTTCAGCGTCAGCGTGACGTTAGCGCTGTCATGATCTTTTCTCCATTTCCATGTGTCAGTAGTGTTAAATATCTGATGCTCTCCGCTGAGTCAATCACCTGGTTGAGGATGAGTCTTGTTCTCGCTGTTGTTCCTGTGTCACGGGAGGCTGAAGGGTCTGAACCTGTGTGGCTCGGCTAGGATTCTCATGCAGGAGAAATGCAGCTGCTGCACAAAAGGTCAAAAGTTCATACTCAACAAACTGACTTCAAACATGTCAAACTGTTCAACCATTCTGTTCACTTACACCTGATAGTAATGTTGATGCAGCGATAAAAGACTCTGGACATGACTCATTATGAACAGATTCTTACCCTGGTGTTATTTACGCAATCAAAACGACATGTTGTGATCTGCTGCCATTCATTTGATAAAATGCCCTTTTGATCCTGACAGATTTGCTTTACACAGCAAGTTTCAAAAGTCACAGAATCATACACTGTCCACAGGAATAATGTCACTGAGTGGGACAAAAACACTCGTCTGACTTTTGTTTCTGTGAATCATTAACCAGTCCGATGTTAACTGTAAACACACATGCGGGTGGAGATAAAGGGGTCAGAGGTCGCTTTCTGTTAATGGCTTGCGGTCTTATCCACCTCAGCATCTCCTGGTGCACTGTGGGTAAACAGAGGGGAAAAAAACACTCTCTTCTTCTCCTCGTTCTCTCTCTGGCTTCATGTTGCGATGAGTTGTGTTGATGATTCAGCTCTGTGATTGTTACGGATCAGAAGCTGCTGATGTGATTCTGCTGCACAACTTTCATCTTCTCTAAAAAAAAATCAGTTAGGCAACAAAACGCAGGCGCTGTATTGGCTGACTGACAGATGATCCTGAGGGAACAGCGTTCAGATTTCTCAGCAGCTGAGGTTGAGACTTGACTTGACTGCTTCAGGTGTCGTTCATAGATCCTGTGCTTCCTGTGCGCTCATCAACTCTGACATCTGAGGAGACGCCAAGGAAAAAAAAACAGACAAAGGAATGAAAAAAGTGGAGTGAAGAAGAGAAGCTGCAGGTTCAGAGGCAGTGAGACAGATATGAAGATAATGAGCCTCAGGTGGACTCAGAACTGCGACTGTCGATACTGCCTGTATCTGTGATAGGAACAACACCAACAACACAAACAACACCAACAACATGGACAACACCAACAACACCAACAACATGGACAACACCAACAACACAGACAACACCAACAACACAGACAACACCAATAACATGGACAACATCACCAACACCGACAACACAAACACCACCAACAACACAGACAACACCAACAACACAGACAACACAGACAGCACCAACAACACAGACAACACCAATAACATGGACAACACCACCAACACAAACAACACCACCAACACCAACAACACAGACAACACCAACAACATGGACAACACCACCAACACAAACAACACCACCAACACCAACAACACAGACAACACCAACAACATGGACAAGACCAACAACACAGACAACACCAACAACATGGACAAGACCAACAACACAGACAACACAGACAACACCAACAACAGAGACAACACCAATAACATGGACAACACCAACAACACGGACAACACCAACAACGCCAACAACACAAACAACACCAACAACATGGATAACACCAACAACACAGACAACACAAACAACACCAATAACAACAACAATGCCAGCAACACAGACAACACCAACAACATGGACAAAACCAACAACATAGACAACACCAACAACACGGACAACAAGGACAACACCAACAACGCCAACAACACAAACAACACCAACAACATGGATAACACCAACAACACGGACAACACCAACAACACGGACAACACCAACAACACAGACAACACCAACAACATGGACAACACCAACAACATGGACAACACGGACAACACCAACAACATGGACAACACCAACAACATGGACAACACGGACAACACCAACAACACAGACAACACAAACAACACCAACAACATGGACAACACCAACAACACAGACAACACCAACAACACAGCAGTGTGTTCAGAGCAGCTTGAAAGCAGACAGAGGTTGCTGTGAGGAGACCAGCTCTCTGCTGAGGGATGTGAGATCCTATCAGGCCCGGGATTGAAAGCTGCCACTGTGGTTTGACTCTGGATAAGAAGAGGATGGATGGATGGATGGATGGATGGATGTGGAAACTGGACTGGGATGAAGAGCCAGATCACTGTGGAACATGATGAAGAGACTGCGTAAATATGTCCAGTGTGTGTGAGAGTGTTCTCGTGGGACAAAGTTAAAAATATACTCTTGGGAAACTGCTTGTTCATGTTGGAGCTGAACGCAGCTCCACTGGAGTTTACTGTGAAAACATATCCTCCTGTTTTGTATATCATCTCATCTAAGTTTGGAGACGCGACATGAACATCCATACTGAAGCTAATGAGTTTCATCCATCATCATCTATTATCCATCCTCATCGATGGAGATAGATGGATATTTATTATTTGACATATTTATATCACAATATAAATGTGACATATAATGGCTATATTCAACAGTTATCAATATTCATTGATATTCATGAATAATATATATATTCTTATAGTCATATTCCTGTTAGTTTGCACATCTAGTGCTGAACTTCTGTTCAAATCTACACATTAGTGTTGATCCTCTGACTATTTATGGTCTAACGGCTGATCTGTGGCGTGGTCTCGTCCTGTCTCTGCATGTCTCTGACATTCCTCTGCCTATATATGGTCTGACGCTACATTTTTATGGCCTACCTCTTTCTTTTAATGTGGCCGGGTTTGTACCTCAGCAGGAGCAGAGAGAGAGAAACCTGTGTTTGCCAGCGGTTTGACTTCATCACCTTTGTTTCTCTGATTTTTCTGTGTGTGCGTGTGTGTGTATATATATATATATATATGTACTACCTGACTTTGAGGGACAGGGCGGAGCAACACACTTCTGAAACAAACACATCACATGTGATTGTTCTCACCTGAACAACTTGCAGTTTCACTTCTCATTGAACATCTCCACCTGCTCGCTCGCTCACTCCTGCATCATCGTCTCCTGACTCCTGCTGCTGAGGGCAACAAATATGTTTTTTTTCTCTGATCTGTATTTCAATCAGTGGTTGGAGATGACGATGATGATGTGTCATCAGTGAAACAGGCTCACGTGTGTGATGAAACAGGGCAGAGCAGCGGAAATGACCCGGTGTCCTGGCAGCGTCTCTGAGACTCTGCAGGACGACATCAGAGAAGACTGGTGGAACAGCTGCTGGAGACGGACGAAGGTTCACACAGTCAGAGGGTCTGAAAACAGATGTTAGGTCATCGGTTAACATTGTTCTGGTTTTACACTCATCTGTCTTCTCTTATCTGGGATTTTATCACATTGCTGAAGAAAAACATATTTATTTCTACAGAAATATCATAGAAGTCAAATCAAACTGTGTGTGAGTCAGTGAATCCGTGACGCAGATCAGAGGACGTCCAGTTGGAAGGTGTCTCCACCTGATCAGCTTACTGATCTAATGTCAGACAGGAAACACAGAGCTGATGGACACAAGTTCACCTGCTGGTTTTAGATCAGAGAAATCAGGCGAGGCGAGGCAAAGAGAGGCGAGGAGAGGAGAGGAGAGGAGAGGAGAGGACAGGAGAGGAGAGGAGAGGAGAGGAGAGGAGAGGACAGGAGAGGAGAGGAGAGGAGAGGAGAGGAGAGGAGAGGAGAGGAGAGGAGAGGAGAGGAGAGGAGAGGAGAGGAGAGGAGAGGAGAGGAGAGGAGAGGAGAGGAGAGGAGAGGAGAGGAGAGGAGAGGAGAGGAGAGGAGAGGAGAGGAGAGGAGAGGAGAGGAGAGGAGAGGAGAGGAGAGGAGAGGAGAGGAGAGGAGAGGAGAGGAGAGGAGAGGAGAGGAGAGGAGAGGAGAGGAGAGGAGAGGAGAGGAGAGGAGAGGAGAGGACAGGAAAGGAGAGGAGAGGAGAGGAGAGCTGCAGGGTTGGAGGTGAGAGCTGAATACAAACCATCAGACCTGCGAGTCACAACAAGCTGCATCTCTCTGATTCTCCCTGAAGCCAAACACAAGTCCGACAACACTGAGCGACATCATCAGTTGGTACAGTAACACAACGTGAGCATCTGTGGCTACACAAGCATCACAAACGACAAGCTGAGTCTCTGGACGTAAACACAGGTTGGTTGGACTTATAGCACGTTCAGAGGTTTGAGAAGTTTCACTGGTTGTGTTCATTTGTGTGTGTGTGTGTGTGTGCATTTGCATGATGCTCGTAGATGAAGATCAGATAGAGGTAATAAGGTTGTTGTCTTGGTGTCATGGGGAGACTGAATCAGCCTTTTTGTTAGCAGCCAGAGTGGATGTGTGTGCGTGTGTGTGTGTCAGTGTGTGTCCACATTTGCATGCATCCCATCTCTTCATCTCGCTCTTTAAAAGCGTCTCTGTGAGTACTGACAGGTTTTAAAGCCTGAGGCCAAAACACGGCGGCAGCGGCGGCGGCGGCACAAAGCAGCCTCAGCTGAGTGTGTGTGTCAAAGTGTCGTACGGCTCACGACACACTCAGCCTCACTGCACGACACTAACACAACACAGTGTGTGTGTGAGGTGTGTTACTGTGCTCTCATGTGGAACGTGTGCAGACATGTGATGTTTATCACTGACACATGTCATTTTCACTAAAGGACTAAACCGTCTTTTCTTTCCTCTTTCAGATTTTAGATTTTACTTTATATTCATTCTGTGACGTCTGACTTTTCATCATAGATTGTGTGAATGTTGATGAACAGACTGTGTTGAGACCTGCAGCTGTGGACTCACCAGCTGTGACTTCAGCCCACACGTCCACTGACCTAAACCCGAGGTCAACCAGTCCACCCACGCTATGTGTGTGTGTGCGTGCGTGCAGCGGTGAATACAAACTATTCAACCCACACCTCATGTATCTCACAGGCTGTAAAAAAAGTCACACTATTGTTCTGAGAGCTGAGGACAACCAGAGCATTTACGAGGTGCTGATTTACACTGCGGGCTCGAGGGGACACTGTACATGACTGAATGTGACCTCTGACCTCCTGTCACCAGTGATTAATCACTTTCTGTTGCCTGTTTAAGCGATGTGGGCGAAGTGATGCTTTGTACAGCGTGTAATTCGCCGTTCAGCCACATGGGAAACCTCTGGATGATCTCAAACATGAAGCTGAGGACTCATCTGGTCAAAACATTGTTATGCTGCTTGCAAATTTTACATACTTGTTGGGTTTTTACATTGAGACGTCACATCGATCAGACGCATTCAAACTGTCTCGCGCTGATCGCGTCTGTCTGACCGTGTCTCATCTCCCAGAGACTTGGAGCAGTCATGTGGAAAAAGTTAAGTCTGTTCCCAAAACTCCATGAAAGAGTGATCCCTCTGGACCGGAGGCTGACGTCTGTCCACATGACGTGCATGAGGAGAGTAATGGCAGCAGCTGCGCATAGGCCAGGTCCACAGTCGACCCAGAACTGTTTGCATAGCGACACCACAGATGACGCAGACACCCGGTGGTGCAGATGGTCATGAAACATCTGGAGATCTGCTGCAAACACACACGGTTCTGTCCACATGGATTCAGCTGCTGCTCGAGCCCTGGACCATCAGCATCTGGTCCGAGTACACCTGTCTGAGAGCCCACACACACACACACGCACACACACAGTGCCCTATAGCCACAGCTTCAATCTTAACTCACATTTGTCCATAATTTCACTAAAGTCACTTCAGAGTTTTACTTTGACGAAGGATCATGGTTCCAGAGCAGAAGTGATCCCTCAACAACAGGTTCACGTCTCTCACTCTGCGGCTGATGCTCACTCGCTCGCTCGGCTCAGGCCTTCAGGCTCAGTACACACAGGAATGTCATTAAGGCCTTTTAATGTTCCTGGTGTGTTCGAGCTCTACCATGATGGAATGTCATGGTGAGAGCAGGACAACAAAGAGCCTCATTCACTCATTCACTGCGAGTGAGAGCGTCCAAACATCTCGGCTTTCTGTGACCTCTCGCCGCCTCCACACCAAAAACTCTCTGACGTCACGGCGTCCAAATGAACAACTGTAAAATGTATTTGTATATAAATACATATATACTGTATGTGTATATAATGTGTGTGTGTGTGTGCATATAATACATGTATATAATGCATGTATATGACACATACATATGTGTATATAATACATGTATATGTGTATATAATACATGTATATATGTGTATATACTACATGTATATGTGTGTATGTGTGTGTATAAATGAAGCCCAGCTGTTGTTCAGCTCTGCCGTCGCGCTGACAGACTGATCTTCAGTCTGGAGACCATTTTCTTCCTGTTCCCGTCTGTTTCTGTCGTTAGCTTGAGGCGACTCGGACCAGGACCAAATCATCCAGAGAGAAGGATGGTGAACACACACACACACACACACACACCCACGCACACACACACACACACACACACACAGAGCAGTGAGCTGGTGCTAGGAAAGTGGCTGGCGGCCTGAGGAGAGAGGAAGCAGCTGGAGATGTGATGTGATGCACAGTGAAGTCGACAGATGTCTGAGTGCAGCAGGAGGAAACCTCTGATTTAAACTACAACCTGTAGTTTACATCACACTGGAATAAAACCAAAAATACTTGCTTTATGGACACAGTAAGTGAAGCGGCCCCCTGCTCATGACCGTCCCTGGTGTGGTGTGCATGTCCAGGTTTAGGATGTGAGTCATTTCACATGTTGCGTCTTTTAACATTTTGAAGCATCATGGACAGTTTCAGTTTGTCAGAGCAGAAACACTGTGGTGTGAAATGAGAAGCACAGTGCTTCACTGTTTCTGCCTGAACCTCAGTTACTAGTAACGAGTTAGCACCAATTAAAATCCTCCACCAACACAAACTGAGTAACAGGAACAATGTTGAAATAAGAATTTTAGATTAGAAAAAAACGGCTGACCCCTGACCTCTGACCCCTGTGACACTGTTCCCGGGCGAGTGTGAGCTCACCTCTGCTCCGTGTGTCCTGCTCCCTCTGTTGCACAGTGTCAGGAGTTCAGCGAGGGCTCGGTGACGGGCGACATGTGCGAGGATCTGTGTGTGCTGGGCCTGGTGGAGTACAAACGCTGTCTTTACTACGAGAACGGGAAGAAGGTGATCGAGGCGCAGTGGAGAGGAAACCCCATCATCCTCAAGTCCAAGCTGGAGAACTTCTCCTCCTACGAGCCACTGGGAATCCTGGACTACCAGGTGATGCCTGGGCTTCAATGCCCATCACTCAGCTTGAGCTCTTTCACAAAGTAAAAACACTGATATGAATCTGTCTCATGTTGGACAGGACACAGCAGAGGACCTGTCCCCCCTCGACGTGGTTTTCTACGCCACTCTGGAAGTAAGTCACATCATATCAACATTTGGTGCTCATACAGCTACACACATACCGTATATCGGAATGTGTTGGTTTGCTCTGATCTCAGGTACGAAACTCGCTGGGACTGGCTGAGGAGGAGGAGGAAGAAGGAGGAGGAGGAGGAGGAGGTAACAGTTCTCTGTCCAGACTGTGGGGGAAGAAGCTGAGGAGCAGAGAGAGGAGTTACTCCAGAGCAGAGCTGGCATCACTCTGGTCCCTGCTGCAGCAGGAGGAGTACACCTTTCTCAGGTGAACAAACACACACACACACACCTTACTCATGTCTCCACTCAGCTGAGCATCATAGCAGAAGCTGTGAGACGACTGGTTGACAGGTTGTTGACAGCGCAGCTCAGACACACAAGTTAATCTACAAAATAAAAGTTTCCAACAGAGACTTTAATTGATGAAGAAGAAGAAATAAGGATGCAATTTCAAGTTCTGAATAATAAAAATTAATGGAAACGTTAGATCCAGAGTTACACAGTCGTGTGCAGAACACTTGTGTATTGTGAGGTCAGTGTGTATGTGTGTACCTGTTTGATCGTGTGTATACACTGTACACTCACTGGAACGTTGTTGTCCAGGCTCCTGCAGGACCTCAGCTCCCACGTGGCCCAGGTGTTAGGCTCCTGTGGTCATTTCTATGCTGTGGAGTACCTGTCTGCGGGACACGCCTGGGACCAGAACATCTTCTCCCTGGATGACGTGGTGGTCTCTGGGCTGCAGGGTCAGGAGCGAGCCGCCGGCCGCAAGCGCTGGACCACCAGGGACACGGTGCATCGCATCGCACTGAGTTTCCTCGACATGGTTTGGCACTTTGACAACGACTTCACCCACAAACTGCACCTGTGTGACATCAAACCTGAAAATTTTGCCATCAGGACGAACCTGACGGTGAGTCACACCTCCACTTACATCATCCCACAGACAGACAGGCAGACAGACAGACAGATCAGGTCTAATCTCCAGCCTCAACAGTTCCTGGATGATGGTGACTGGAGAACAAAAAGAGAAATTAACATGGAGTCAGTGATGTTAATAAATCAGCACTTGGTGATTCATTGTATTAAAATCAAACCAGAATGACAGGAGACATCTTGTCCACTCCTGCAGGTGGTAGCCATCGATGTGGACATGGCCTTCTTTGAGCCCAAGATGAGGGACATCCTGGACCAGAACTGCAGCAGCGACGACGACTGCAACTTCTTCGACTGTTCGTCCAGCTGCAACCTCAGCAAACGCCGGTGCAGCCGCCACCGCCGCAACAGCAACCTGCAGGTAAGAGCCAGCACACAAAGCTAAGGTTAGGGGTCAGGGGTCAGCAGGGAGCAGGGGTTTACGAAGGACATGTTTGAAGTTGTTGTTCGAGTGACTCTATTACAGATAAGCAGAAAGCAGGCTACAAGCTAAATGTTTTGAATGTAAGTTTTTTAAATTAAATTATTTATTAAATCTTTTTACTTCTCTTTAGTTTTTCCCTCCTGCAGTTTATGTCTGAAAGTGCATGTGTCCTGTCACCTGTTCTCTGCCTGCACCACCTCGTCCTCAGGACAATGTAAAGGCGTCCACACATCTACAGGAGATGGTTGTGAAAGCACAGGTTGTCTGTTTCTCACCCATTCATCTTCCACAACCTTGAATTATACGCGTGATGAGCAGTAAAGCAGCGAGAGGAATGATAATTCCTGCTCAGAGGAGGTGAAGCTGCAGACGAGTTTTTAAATGTGACTATGTGGCTGCGCTTCAATAAATGTCTCATTTCATACTTTTATATGTTTTATAAACTCTATGTGTATTTTAGGGAGGGAGGTTTTGTTACTAGAATTTAAATACTTTTTAAATTTTTATTTAATATTTCTATTTATATTTTTTATATGTTTAAATATATATATTACGAGTGAGGAATCTATCACTTTTTAAATGATCTATCACAAGTTCAATAATTACTTAGATTGAAATGTATTACAATTATCATGATTATTATTATCACAATTACCATTTACCAAATTAAATTCATTCAGACCGAGGAAATGGTGGGAGTTGATGCAGACATCGCTCGTCATCACCATGACAACCCTCCCTCAGACTCTCATCACCCTGCTGGCTCCTGTATCACATATCATATGATACGAGATACCTGCATTCAGCAGAGGAGAATGTGCGAATGTCACTGAGGGAAAATAGTTTTCTTCGAGTGATGACTGGATGTGCTGCACAAAGAAAGGCAACATCAGATTCTGGTACCGGATGAGAAGACAAGAAGTCACAACTGACCTCAGCTGACGTGAAACAGCAGCTGATGGTAACGACAGACGGAAGACGACAGGAAGTGTGAGAGGATGGAAGAGAGGAAACAAAATATAAGATGAAACCCACGTTAAAAAGTGTCAAAACTAGAGAAGAGGAGATAGATGAAGAAAAGACAAGACTGCAAATAACTAAACAGGAGATGTAAATAAAAGGAGAACAAGAAAACGAATAAAAAATACAGTTAGGATAAACAGTGGAAGAATTAAAAAACTGAGGTGTTGTCTGCAGATGCAGAATGAAACATTTTCTGTCCTCTGTACCTGTCTCGTGTTGAGTGGACACTTCCTCACCGCTCTACTTTTTTTTTTACACTCGTACATCTTCATCTGTTTTTCTTTTTACTTTTCTTCTTCAGGTGATTTGTGAGAAGATTTTCAGGCCGTGGTTTTCTCCAACTCTGCTCGGGGCCAAAGCAGGACTCCCCCTGCAGGTGAGATATTTATATTTATATTTATATTTATATTTATATTTATATTTATATTTATATTTATATTTATATTTATATTTATATTTATATTTATATTTATGGTGTCATCGGGTGTTTTCTGGGCAGGTGGAGCTGCAGCGAGCGGTACAGGAGTGTACAGAAACAGATGGAGGTGTGGAGGAGAGAGAAGATGACGCAGCCGCAGGTGGCAGCAGAAACGTCCATCAGCGTCTCCTCAACATCCTGACCCGCCTCCTTCAAGAGGGAGGGGCTTCAGATGAAGGAGGAGGGCATTGGGGTGAAAAAGGTCACGTCCACACGGCCCTGAACTTCTGAGGACGAACGAGCAGCAGAGGGACAAACACGTCGGGGGACTGTTGTCTTCATATGGGAATATGGGCATTAGGACATAGTTCATACACTTTGTTTTTATCTTCCTGTGTCCAGAGGAGAAACACTGGGTTGGATCACAGTGGAATCTGTGAAACATCCTTACAAGTTTCTTCCTGTTCTAAACCAGTTAGTCTCAGTGAGATTAAAACACTCTCTCGTTTGAAGAGAGACAGTGGTAAAGAAATATTGTAGAAACCCGTAGGTAGGTTGAACGTGTAAAAACAAAGTAAAAATATATTGATAATGTAAACGACTCTTTTATGGTCATTTGTCAGGTTTTTAAACACTGATTTCGTTTTATAATTTCCTGTTTTTTAACTCTATATTTAGTCATTTTAGACTCATTTGAAGATTTTAAAAGTAGATAACCAAACATTTTCGTGCTTGTGCTACAAACTCATTTATTAGCTTAGCTTAGCATCACTGAACTGAACTGAAAAACTAAGGCAGATTCAAATGAATCTCATTTTAAAGGCTCAACATGATCAGAAACAATCTACATGATGTTTGACGGACAAGGTTTACATGGAGATTCTCCAGAGCTCTGCTCCACCACACACAACACAAACACAACAACAACACTGCAGTGATTTGTGACCAGTGTACAAGGTGAGAATAATGGATTTAACAAATCACAACAGTCCCTTTTATTTCATCTTCTTACCTTGTCTTCACCTCGTCTTCTGCTCCATGCAGAGAGGTCAGGAGGTCACACTAACTGTTGGAGTATAATTACAGTCACCTCAGGCTACAGTTGACCTCTGACCTCTGAACTGAAAGACACAGACACATACACACACACTGAATGAAGAGCCCTGAAAACATCAGAGAAAAACAAAAATGCTTTAAAAAAATAATATCCCACATCGAAAGCCTGAAAGTCCAGAGGCCTGAGGTACGACACGAACAGTTGGACCCTTGTGAACCTGACAACTCGAAAATGAAAATGAAAATCCAAAATGAAAGGGAAGGTCTGAGGAGGTGAAGGAGGCAAAGAAAAGAGGATAAGCATGGATGAGGCACGGAGAGAAAATAATGAAGTGAAATAATGAGAAATTTCAAACTCACTCGTTTCAGGAAACTAAAAAAAGAAAAGAGAGATTCTCCCACAGAGAAGCTTTTGATGTCTTAGCTCGGCTCTCTTCATCGAGGACACGCTGTGTCTTTAATAACGTCCTCTCTGAACGCTGGTTTATCGCTGTTTGCTTCCGCACCACGTCCTTTTATCACATGGATGGATGGGTGAATGGACGGGTGGGTGGGTGGATGGATGGATGGGTGGGTGGGTGGATGGATGGATGGATGGGTGAATGGACGGGTGGATGGATGGATGGGTGGGTGGGTGGTTGGGTGGATGGATGGATGGATGGATGGGTGGGTGGATGGATGGATGGATGGGTGGGTCGGTGGATGGATGGATGGGTGAATGGACGGGTGGGTGGGTGGATGGATGGATGGATGGATGGAGCAGAACAGTTCAAATGAAAGAAACAGAAAACTTCACACACTGAACACAAAGACGACAGGTTCTCTGATGAAAGACAAAGTCACATCAGTGAAGAAATGAAAGGCTAAAGGTGTCACCGATCAAACACACACAGGGGGAACAGCTCTGTTACAGTAACATAACACAAAATACAATGCACATTGCAATACACAATAACACAAAGTACAATACACACGCCTGATGTTTGATGGAAACTTCCAGTTCAGATTCATACAGAGGTCGAGTGTGAAAGCAACACACACACAGATTCCTCCCTTTGTCCTCGGCTGTCAGTGACTCTTTTGTCCTCTTGTTCGCCTTTGACATGTCTTCATAAACAGACGGGAAAAGGACAGAGAGGAATAAAGGACGAGGTTGAATCCATGTCAGCCCCGGGGGGACGGCTCACTCGTCTCTGTGAAAAGGAAAAAACGCAGCCAGAATAAAAGAAGGAAAAGAGTCACAGCCTGCAGGAAGGAGGGAGACATCTCATCGGTGACATCATCAAACATCAGCGGACAAAAGTGGCAGAGGGAGGGAAACCTGGAGACCAGACAGATGTCCTGCTTCTGGACAGCAGAGGACAGTGGTTAAACCTCCTGTGGTGTATTAACTGAAATTCTTCACATTATGTTTCAGAACCACATCTGCTCCAGATGCTTTATGTTGCTCTTCTCTTGACAGGTTCTTCCTCTGAGGATCATCAGTGCACCCATGTGTCTGGTGCTGGTGTCCTAAGTCATCAGTCGCACCTGAGAAACGCTGCGTGAAGCTACAGCTGTAAAAGCTCCACAGGACCTGTGGCCCTCTCACCGTAACCTGAGCAGTAATTATGGTGAGGTGTTCCTCTGACGTTCTCCTGGTTTCTGTCCCACAGAAACAAACAGTCTTTGTATTGGATCTGGACTGGGTTTCTCCTCCTGGGTTTCTCCTCGCCAACTTCTCCGCAGGAGGATTTAGGAATGAGGCAATAAAAAAAGAGGCAGTGGAGATAAACTCTACTTTTATGCTTCATACCCGCCTCAGTAAATAATGGACCTGGTGTTTTTTACGGGTCACACATGGTCGAACCATTCTGACCCCTTCTGACCCTGTGCTGAATTGTCTTGTTGAAAAGCATGAACAAAATGTAAACACTCAAGTTGTAAAATCAGAGACGTCTGAAACCAACTGTGTCGTATCATCTTCCTGTATCAACCAGAAAATCATCAAGCAGTGAGAGACACATACACCAGAGTACAAGTAGCTTCACAAAGTAAAAACACTTCATTACTTTCCACCTCTGATTTTACATGTAGTGTGGTTTGATTGCCACAAGGACATCCCTGTGTGTGTGTGTGCGTGTGTGTGTGTGTGTGCTCAAAGGTCAGCTGTGACTGATGCAGCCAGATGCCTGAACACAGAGAATGAAGGGGTGAAACAGAATCAGCTTAAGACACTGATTTCAGCTTCAGGGAATCTGGGTGAACACGCACACACACACACACAGGGATCTTGACTAGTGGAATTTTACAGCCTTCCATCGCTCAGGATAGAGTTTCCTAACAGCGACACAATCAAACTGCATTGTGGGAAACCTTCATTAAACTTCAGCCACAGTGTAGGAGGGGGGGGGGCTGAGATACACAACGCAAACTCAGCTTCGCACAAACAGCTTCAAGACACATCTATGAATACTGTGCTATACTGTACCGGACTACAATGCACTGTGGTAACACAAACATGATGAGTGCGACGCAGCACTGTGACAGAGCCAGGATCAGACTTCAGGACAATCAGTGAGCAGTGACTGTTTGACAACACTGAGCAGCTTTGACGACATGAACCCGAAACAGCAGCCTGATCAAAACCATCTACACCTTTTATTCATGCTGTCTGCTTTTAATCGAGTGTTGCATTATGTGTAACCTGTCTTTGATTACACTGCATTTGGAGAGATTTGCAGCTGACATTACAGTGGACAATAACGTCAACCAGTCAATCGGCCCATAAGTATTTCATTAAAATACCCAGTGAGATGGGACATTTATTCTGACCATGTTTTTCATGTCACGGAGAAGAAACGTGTGTTCCAGTGTTCATGGAAACATCTCACAGACCTACAGCCAAACCACTCCAATAAATCTCCTACACTGAGATTTATTTTGAAAATCCTGCTTTTGCTTCATATTTTGATGCCAAAGACAAACACTCCCAAATCTCCACTCACATCTTCCCCCACGTCGAACTTTATATTTTTTACGTTGTGTTTACTCTGAGCAAACGTTTCCCCTCAGTCACAATCAGCAAAGACAGCAGGATCACACATCGTCTGCGTTCTGTGTATTTCCACAGACCCAGTTTAGATATTTACTCTTGTTCGGAGGATTTATAGTGTATAAACACACACACACACACACACACACACACACACACACAGAAGAGCTGACTTTAATGGCTCTACACTTCATTTGATTAAAATCAACTCAATCAACTGTCAAATAGTCTAAATACAAATGAACCTAAATTAGACTGAGAGCCAACAGATAAGTCATTTCACAAGCTGCCACTGTTTTGACCATGGAAACCGAACCCGACCAACAGAGTCTGATCTCACACACACACACACACACACATCAGTCAGAACAAGACACAGCTCGTCTGATGAATGTGACACCCTGCAGACATAAAACACAAAACACAGTGAGAGCTTGTCTCTTTACCACATATTATTACAACTACATGAATGCCAGTGTGTGTGTGTGTGTGTTTCAGATCGTTGTGAAAAAACAAACGTTACAACAGAGTTTCAGTGTATAAATATAATTGTAACAGCAAGAACCCTTTGGACGCACATTGTATAAACAGGAAAACATTGGCTGTAGAATACAAATAGATAAACAGAATATTATCGATCAAAGTATTAAATAAATCACACTCTTTTGAACCTTTTCACGTTTTAACAACACAAACAAAGGGGTGGACACTGTGACACCACTCAGAGCTCACGACTGGAGAAACTCAACAGCCAACAACTCCTGT
The DNA here is from genome assembly GCA_016785345.1 of Trinectes maculatus. NCBI lineage: Eukaryota > Metazoa > Chordata > Actinopteri > Pleuronectiformes > Achiridae > Trinectes > Trinectes maculatus. The sequence continues at coordinate 77,551 of JAFBJQ010003085.1, forward strand.
CACGTCATGAATTCACTAACCTGAACAATAAAACAGGAAACAGGAGACATGGAGAGGAAGAAGAAACTAAAACCTGAATTTAACTCTTTCACTCCTCAGCATCACAACCCGCCATGATGAGATCATCTCATCTGTTCCAGGCTGATAACATGTGTGTGTGTGTGAGAGTGTGAGAGTGTGTGTGTGTGTGTGTGTGTGTCAGGCCTCAGCCAGACAACTCATGACCTTCAGCATGAGCTCCTCCTTCCTGTGTTTGGAGCTGATGCGAAGTCCTCGTCCTCTCAACCAGGCCAGCAGAGACGCAGAGTTCAGCTTGGACAACTGGAGAGGAAATAGATCCATCAGTAAATGGATAGATGGACTGATAGTTGATCACAGAGCAACAAACAGGAGGAGGAGTGGGAGACGGTGAGATGCAGGCTGATTTACAGATGGAGAGAAATAAAAAAGCCGTATGACACTTCACAAAATATTCAAATCAACTAAAATAAATAATAATACAGGGGGTCCTCGAGTTACGACGGAGATCCATTCCTGAGAATGTGTCGTAACCGAATTTCGACGTTAGTCGGAACATACATTCATTGTGCCATTGTGCATACATTGTGCCACTAGATGTCGCTATAACACCACCCTACAATAAGAGTTTACTCTGGTGAATTGCCTTTTGTCTCCGTAGGGGTTGAGATCACGAGTGTAATGAGCATTTCCTTTAGATTTCTGATATCAACCGTGTAGACCCTGTGTTGTGAATAAACCTACGTTATCGCCACGATCCCGAACCCATCTGTGTCCGTGTGCATCTCCTTACCGGCTGCCGCTGCAACCCCCCCCCCGCCAGCCGTACATTTCACATAAGTAAACACAAGGCAGAGTAGCCTAGCTGTGCTGTGGAGGTGCTGGAGAGCCGGCAGGCGCACTGAGAGACAGAGAGAGCGCTCACCAACTAGTTCCCGTGCCACCAACTAGTTCCCGTGTGAAGTCTGTACATATTTACGGGGCAAACCGCTTAAGCCGAAACCAGGAAGTTCACGGGAGATGTGTTGTAACCACGAAAACGACGTAACTCGAGGACCCCCTCTATATATCAACAGATATGGTAATGAGTGTATAAGTTTTAGATGTGACTTCATTAAAGTCAGATGTGACCCATGACCTTTTGACCCCCTCTTCTCTTTGCTTTTCAGTTAAAAAATGATTTGGATGTGTAAACCTGCCTTGATCAAATAAAGAGAATGAACAGCAGAGGTTAATTATATCATTAGTGAATGACCAGAGGGCACTGTGGCTGCACAATGTGTCCAGTGATGAACCAGCAGTAAAGCAGAGGGTGTAACAGACATATTGTTGGTGAAAAGCTGCAGGTTGAGGCTGTAAAACTGATGGATGTTGTTAGTAATCTGCTCAGCTCCCTGTGGGCTCTCAGCTCCTCCTGATCATCCATCACTTTAACAGCCCTCAGCCTCCTCTGAAGAGGATGTTTGCAGGGAAACTGAGGCTGACAGAGCCGTGTGAACACTATTCATCACCCCGTCCCTCTTTAATACCTCACTTTAATGCAGGTTGTCCTCTGAAAGGCTGTTTAACAGGATGCTCTCGCCGTGCGGGTGAAAATTCATCATCTATCAAGTATCTGCTCTTATGAAGCAAAGGACCATACTTGTGTATTTTCAACAAGACAAACTGGCCTCGCACACACACACACACACACACACACACACAGCTGCGTCAGGCTGGAAGGTTCATTACACAGCTGAAAACTCAACGAAGACAGAGCTGGAAAACCTCCGTGACAGACAGGAGGACAGCAGGACAGACAGGAGGTGCCACTGTCCTCTGTCTTTATGCTACATCTCCAGTTTGAGTCCACACAGTGAAGACAGCTGTTCTTCATGTTAACAATGTTTTGGTGAGGAATGATCAACCCACTCAGAGAATCGTCCATATTCGACAAACCTCTGACGTGCTCATGTCAGAATGATGTTAATGTGAGGAGAATTAATTACCCGCTTGACAAAGTCATTTGCTTTGTCATTTTAACATCAACAGCAGGAAGGGGGTAAGTGGGAACTGGAACAGTCTGTGTGCAGTGTAAAGTAGAAGAAGAGAAAGGAGGCGTGAGGTTCAGCACATGTCCTGACCTGGTTCAGTGTGGACATTCTCTCCACCTCCGTATCTCTGGGCTTCTTCTGCTTTGACTCAACTAAGACTCTCTGAAATGACACAGACACAACAACAGGACGGTTTAGGAAGCATCTGCTGAAGACAGAGCAGCCACACAACCTGAAGAACCACTGCTCACAGTGACCTTCATACAAACGCCCCGTCCTTCAGCAGCTAACTGCACACGTCTGGTTTCCATTAGACCTTTTCCAATGTTTTTATTAAGCAGAGCGTTGGTGGAGCCAGCGATTTTCCACAGAGCAGTATAAATGTAGTGGCGTCACGCAGCCCTTCAGTCCTGCTAAATAAAACAAAGTCAAATATAAAAGACAAACTACAAATCACAGAAAAAGATGGAGTTCATTATTGTCAGCTCAGCCGATAGATGAACAAAGAGTTTCTGAAGTGACGCCACATACACAAGAAGCAGCTTCTAAAACTCCCCAACAGGTGAAAAACTCTCACAGAGCTTTTTAATAACATACTATGTATATTTTTATATATTTTTTATTATATATTTATATATATAATAATGTAATAATGTAGCTGCTACTTGGCTTCGATCTGGAGATGACAGCTGTTTTCTTTTAGTTATTGTTTGAGCTGTCACTGCAGTTTCTGTAAAGAACAATGACTACATCTCATAACATCCTGACAGTAAGAGTTACACCCCCCCCCCCCCCCTCTGTCCCAAATCAACCTCAGAAACAGAAAACCCCTTTAAAAACACCAACTCCACAGGATTTCATAACAGTGTCGGAGCACAACAGCAACAAGGAATAAAAAGCGCAGGGCTGTGAGTTCTCCAGCAGCTTCTCAGCTCCTTATCCCCAAACCAGTGACTCATCCAGCTGCTGGAGGCATCCTGCACTCAAATAGCCAAGACAACTGTCAAATGAAGTCGTTTCACTGCACACACAAAAACAAAAACACAACCATACTGTTTACTCGGGTACTGCTGGATGAGTGCAGAGTACTGTAAGTCTGCGTGATGGCAGGGAGTCACTGAGATGTCAGTAAAGTCAACAGGGTCGAGAAACACAAGCGTTTCCCCTCATTCCCTCTAAACGAGAGCTGTCACTGCAGTTTTTGTAAAGAACAATGACTACATCTCATAACATCCTGACAGTAAGTATGCAAGAGTTACACCCCCCCCCCCTCCTCTGTCCCAAATCAACCTCAGAAACAGAAAACCCCTTTAAAAACATCAACTCCACAGGATTTCATAACAGTGTCGGAGCACAACAGCAACAAGGAATAAAAAGCGCAGGGCTCTGAGTTCTCTAGCAGCTTCTCAGCTCCTTATCCCCAAACCAGTGACTCATCCAGCTGCTGGAGGCATCCTGCACTCAAATAGCCAAGACAACTGTCAAATGAAGTCGTTTCACTGCACACACAAAAACAAAAACACAACCATACTGTTTACTCGGGTACTGCTGGATGAGTGCAGAGTACTGTAAGTCTGCGTGATGGCAGGGAGTCACTGAGATGTCAGTAAAGTCAACAGGGTCGAGAAACACAAGCGTTTCTCCTCATTCCCTCTAAACGAGTGACTCACCTCTGTGCTGCTGTTGGAGGTCTGGAGGTCAGAGGACGTCAGAGGGCGTGGAGGCTCCGGTGGTACAGCTGTTGGTTGTTTTGTTGCATCACGTTCAGATCTGGCCTTCACGTGGGTTTTGGAGCTGGACTTAGATTTGTGCTTCATCTCTGTCTTGGGATGAGGGATGAGCTCAGGTTCAGACTTCGCTGCAGGACAGAGGCTGGACATGATCGTGGGCTGAGCTGATGGCTGATGAGTCGTGATGCTGCAACCTCGGGGACGACAGTTATGAGAACGAGAAATGGTTTGCGGAGGAGGAAGTGGAAGACCTACAAAGGAGGAAGAAGAAGGAAGAGGAGGAGGAACAGTGGCAGGTATGTTCTTCCTGAAGGCAGGTAGTGTCACTCGCCTCCTCTTCTCCCCTGCTTCCCTCAGCTGCTCCCTCTGCATCTGGATGCGCAGCAGGGTGACGTTGACATGGCGGAATGGATGCTTGTTTCTGAAGATGGGAACCAGTTTAGGAGCAGGGTTGACCAGGGGAGGCAGAGGGAGGACTGAGGAGGAGGAGGAGCAGGATGAAGTTGGCTGTGAGGAATCAGAAAAGGAAAATGGCACAGGTGAGGAGGATGATGATGAAGGCCAGTCTCTGACTCTTCTACACCCCTGACTCTCTGTTAGACTGCTCCCGGTCCCACATCCATTTCCCAGAAGCCCCTGAGCTCTGTCCTGCTGGGAGAGACGGGTCCAGGCTGCTGGCTGCCGTCCAGAGGAGGGCCTCCCGGGTTCGAGGGGAGTGGGAGGAGTAGAAGCAGGGAGCTGGGTGAGGACGGGTCTGATGGAGGATGATGTGGTCAGGTTGACTTGTTCACCACTCAGCACCTGAGGAAGTAAAAGACATGAGTAAAGAATAAAGACAAAATACAGAATGTCCACATAAAAGGAAAACGTCCTGGCTGACTGGGAAAAGACCCGTCTGCATCTGAACAGTGTTTTGTTGCCACAGAAAACAGCTTTCTGCTGCAGATGGATGTAAGTCCTGCTGAATACAAGAAATACTGGAATATAGCTGCACAGATTTCCCCGGAGCCGTCTCCACACAGAGCTCCTTCGCTTGATAAAACACACTCTCAATACGCTCTCAAGATGAGAGATGACTTTAATTTCCACCTGCTTCATTACCGCGCGGGAACGGACATCTGTGTTGTAAAGATGGATTCCTGGGAGGCAGAGAGCAAACGTCTCCTCCTCCTCCTCCCAGCATTGTGCCTCTGTGCTCATAAAACTGTCTGTGAAGATTTTACAAGGTGGAAGTTGTCTGATAATCACAGTTCCCTCTGCTCTGCTCTAAACACAGAGTTCAACACACTCAGGTTCAACCTGCAGTTAAACGTGTCAGACAGATGGAACGAAAACATACACACAGAGGTTCAGCTTGTTGTTGCTTCTACTCCACTCCATTCATTTGACACCTACAGTTAACAAAACAAGACTTAACTCACAAACACGTGTGTGTTTGTCTCTTTAGATGTGTATGTGTATATGCTGAAGTTCCTTATGACCTGTGCTGATGCAGCACTGTTCACACTGACTGTATGGTAACAGGGTTTCCTGGTCAGACGTGCAGGGAAGCCACACACAGTCTGCACTCGTTCCCTAACGTCTGACAGGAAGCAGTCCAACGCCCCCTGCATGTCGACCTGGGAGCACCGCTGCGCCGTCTGCAGCCGGATACAGCTCAGCGGATACCTGTGCACCACGAGAGTTAAAGGAACATTATGCAAAAAGCTGATTCAACTGATCAATTATTTTTAAATGTTGCGATTATATTGACAACATTAAATATTTTTCCTTGTACTTCCTCTTTTTATTTTCTAAATGTTTGTAACTCCTTTCAAAGCAACAATTCAACTGTAAATCTACATTAAATCTACCTGAGATATAAACTAATTTTATTTTGCCAAACTAAAGCATCATTGCACTGTTAATCCATAATCAAGAACCATTTATTCAGGTTGTCATAGGATACGTGAAGAGTCTCTCTCCCACCAGTCTGAAGTAGACGCTGCAGTAAACCACCTCGTCCTCTGCAAACTCAGGCAGTCTGTAACCATACTGCAAACACCCACACACACACACACACACACACACACACACAGGAAATGAACAGAGTCTTTACGATCAATATCAATCAGCATCAACATTTATATGAATGTTTGAATAAGGTAATTTACAAGGAAAGAATAAGTGTGTGTGTGTGTGTGTGTGCATGTTGTGTACCAGGTGGTTCCAGTGATTCTGCAGGTCTCTGTAGGTCCTGAAGGGTCCGTCTCTGGGCAGCTGTCGGCTGATGGTGATAATCTGTCCTTTCTTCATGCTGAACACACACACACACACACACACACACACACACACAGCATGACATAAACATATCAATCACAATGTGTAACTCGGTGGGTCACTGCCTTAGGACAGAAGTGTTGAGGTAGAACAAATGCTGCATCTCAGGTGTGAATGTGCAGCGGCTTTGTATTGAAAGGTCCTGCAGCTCCACCTGCTGGTCAAATGGTAACTGGGTTCATTTGTGGTTTTACATTTTCTGTATTGTCTGTTGTTGTTGTTATGATCTTTAAAAACATATCTGGACATAGGATCAAATTTTTTTAATGGACATCCAGGTTGGAGTATATTAAAAGCGTAACTACATTCAAATTGTGTCTTTTATCGTTTATTCATGGAAGTAAATTGCTGATAAAAAGTTTTTCAGCAAATTAATAAAACTTTTTGAAAACTCTGACAAACCAAGCTTGTTGTATATTTGGAGGTTTGAAGGTCACTTATTAGATTAATTCTGTAAATACATTGATGCCTACTGTCTTGAATAGTGTGTGTAGTAATGTAAACACTGCTGTATTTATAACAGGTAGTTGGTTTTAATAAAGATTTTTGAGTTCAGGTGGTACAAATTTAAATTTATAAACACTAAGTAGTGATACATTTTTAAAATTTTGTATGTTGTTGCTGCAATTATGTTTTTTTTCCCTCAGAGAGGTGGTTGTTTTCAGTATGTTCAGTAGGTAGAGCTGTCCTACCTGGGCAGGACATGACACCAGATGGTTCCACCCATGGAGGCGCGGTCGAGGACAGAGTTAGGATCATTGCAGAACCTCCTGTGCACTAATGGAGGGAGGTCAAAGTCCTCCAGCTGCAACACACACACACATATTGTTTTTTTTTAATTATTTTCCTTTTATTTGTTGTGTTTTTCTCTATTTCTCCACATAAATAAAAGTAACTAAACATGGTCAGGTGCAAAAGCTTCTGTTAATAAAACTAAATAAATACAGATGGTGGCTGAGTATTTTGTGACTCTCTCGTTATTTACGAATGAGGAAATGACGACAGAGATGAAAACCAGTCACAGTGGCTGTTCTCTTACTGTGGTCGGGGGCAGTCTGATGCTGTAGGAGTCAAGGCTGATGCACAACTGGCCCTCACTGGTGCTCAGCTCCATGCCTGACACACACACATACACGCACAGGATTCACAGTTTCATTAACCTATACTGGTTCCCAACCTGAGGGTCTAGACTCACAACAGAGTTGCATGAATCCATTAAAACTGACATGTAGAATAAACTTTGGCCTTGACAGAGCTGATGAGCCTGTAATCAAATATTCATTAAATGATAAATGTTGATTCACAGGGAGAAACTGTGTCAAGGTTACAGGTCGCAGGCCAAAAAACAGAAAAAAACTAGCCGACTGACTGAAGGCGCAGAGGGTCCTTTCTGCCACTTGGGGTCAGCTCAGTCAAAGGGTTTGTTGAAGTGGTGAAGAAGCAGGAATCATGGGAGTTTGAATTTGTCATCAGAGGTCAAATGGGTAAAGTTTGCATACTACTCTTTTAATGTTTTAGTCAGGTAATGAAGTGTAATTTAATACAATGTGGATGTGAACGACTGGGCTCTAAAATGCAGTAAATAGAGAAACTGAGAATGAGCAGCAGTGAGACTCACTGACAGCGTTCAGCTTCCCTCTGTCACTCAGAAAGTCTTTTCCTGAAGACAAACGGAAAAAGACAAATGTTACGTCACAGAGGACATGAACTATACTTTCAACTCTCAAAGCCACATTGTGTGGAGAAAATAATAAATGAAAAAAACTGAAATGAATGAAAAAAAGACACATGTCGGAAAATATCAGAAATAGTTTGTTAGCCTGTTTACATGTACAGTCCAAAGTACCAGAGATGAGGTAAAGTCCCGCTTTGTTCCAAATGGGAGCCAATCTGGTGATTAGAGAGTAGGACAGACAACACTGTAGGTCACCTGGAAGTACACATTGAGGAGAGGCCAGCTACACACACACACACACACACACACACACACACCCACACAAAGAAAGACACACCACTCATCAACAGAATGTGACTGAAATGTTTAAGAATAAAGATTCTTAAAAGGATTAAATATTTGGATGTGGCCTCTTGTGTCATCACACCTGCAGATGATGTCTCTGTCCAAACAACTGGAGGACACCTTTCTGGAAAAATGGGATCTTGAGAAACAGATGAAGCAGTTACCCATTGTCATTAAACTGTCAGACAACGTTAAGCTCCCGGTCCCATGGTGTAATGGTTAGCACTCTGGACTTTGAATCCAGTGATCCGAGTTCAAATCTCGGTGGGACCTAATCTTTAGCTACACGGTGGAGCAGTGGTTAACACTCGTGCCTCACAGCAGTACAATAGAAAACTGTATAAACCCTGAGACAGTCAAAACTTTGTTTGCCACATACAGTATATAAATATAATTACATACAATGGTAAAATCTGTTACAATATTTGTGTATTTATACACAGTGACAGACAAGCCTTCAGAGAAAATGATAGTCAGGTGCTTTAGCATCACAAGGACACAGGAGAATGAAGAATGTTGTTTCTTACAGCCATGACCACGATGATATCAGTGACGGAGTCCAGAGCAGGAGAGGCCAGGACATCAGAGTAGAGGAGCACCAGCTCCCTGCGCACACACGCACATATACACAAACACACAGACACAGACAGTTGGCTGAAGGACATATCCACAGGACTGCTGCATTCAAGTGATACAGTGAAAGCTGGTTGTGTCATTCGCACTGAGCAGGACGTCTGTCCAACTGTAGGTATATGAACATGTTGTCTGTCTGGGACATGTTCACCACCAACCATACATAAGAAACTGATGATCTTCATATGAGTATAGTTAAATAAACAGTATGGATGAATGCACGCGTGTAACTGATGCTGACCTGCAGGTTTTGATCTGTTTGCTCCTCAGATCCTCATCGTCCTCCTGAACAGTCAGAGTCACACAGACCAGCTTCTTCAGGTCTGGAAGACTGAGGAAGAACAGGGACGCCTGGACTCCTGTGCTCATCCTGCACACACACACACACACACACACACACACAGCAACAACTTAACAATAAACAGCTTCAGTTTCAGCATCAAAACAATGGCCAGTATTCAACACAACACTTATTCACTCAAGATTCCTTCTGTTTTTAGCAATATCTGAAATAGGCAGCACTGCAGTAGTTTATGCTTTTCAAACTGGTATTTAACATGTTACAGTTTAAGTTGAATAGAATGTATGTTTCTTTACTCAAAGTCATGATATTTTTGTTTTTACTGCACCGTGTTACCTGTTAGCTTGTTTGTTAGCTTGTTTGTTTGCCTGTGTGGTTTTCAGACACTGTCTTTTAATCAATGATGTGGTTATAACTATAAACCAATCATTAAAAAAATCTCTTTCTTTACATGTAGTGAACATAACAGGTTCAAGCGGTGAACAACAACAAATAAATTAATAAATAGATGGAAAAGTGATAAATCTCTCACTCACCTTCTCCCTAAACCCACCAAGCTACTTAGCTTTTCTCAGAGTTTACACAACATGAAGCCACAACCTTATATTTACACTTATATTACACTGGACAATAACAGTAGTTATTTACTCATTATTTACTCGTGAACTCATTGAACAAAATGGCTTTTCTCAAAATTATCACTGTAAAAAAACAACATAGCAAAGTAAGTTTTAGCAATGATATTTTGGATAAAGATGGCAGCAGACAGGAGGGTTGAGAGGTCTCACTCTGACAAGATTTACATAGACTAAAATCTGTCATCTTCTGTTAGTTTTAATGTCCGGTCCACTATGTGAGAGATTGGAGACAGAGGACTGTGTGTAGTGTCACGTAAAGGAGTGTGTGTTAGACTTGAAAATGTTGTAATGTAGTGTCATGTGATGTGATTTGTAGATAATGACCTCAAAGTTGTTTGTCAACTTTCATCAAACAAAGAAAATCTCAATCACCCTGGATAGAGACGATTATTTACAACAGTAAACCGAGTGTTTTTTTGATATGGAGTGACGCAGCGTATCAACAAACTATCTTTGGAAGGTGGTAGGCGGGAAACGCCGGGAAGACGAAACACGACTATTTATTCTTATTATTTCTGTTTTAGCAGGTTAAAGCTGTTTCACCAGCCTCTCTCTCTCTCTCTCTCTCTCTCTCTCTCTCTCTTTCTCTTTCTCTCTCTCTTTCCTTGGGTGGCGTAAGTAGTCAGGGCGACACCGGAAGTAAACAAAACGTGGGCTACGTGATATAAAGCGTGATATGAAGCGTTGCGTGCAAAGCTGCTGAACTCACGTGAACTTTCACCTCGTCCTCGCCCACAGCGCTACTGATGACTGGCAGGGCCGCGGCCAATCAAAAAGCCACGGAAGTACGCGGTAAAAACTCAACGACCAATAGCATTGCTGGGCGGACGGTAGGGGCGGACTTCCTGACATGATATTCGATACTGTTAGAAAGCGCCAGAAAGAAAGACGGTTCACCGGAAACCAGGCTGTAGCCTTTCAAAACAAAGTGTGCCAATGAGACAATGGATTTTTAAAGACGTGAGAATTTTGGTTTAAGTTTTATTGTAATGAAAAACTGATAATAAGAATCACCAATCAAATCACGGAGGTGATGTTTGAGTTATACATCATTCTGTAGTGTATATTATACTGTACTTGTTTCTAAGTTCTGCTGCTGTTAACATGTTAATTTTCCCGTTGTGGGATAAATAAAGTATAATCTAATCTAATCTAATCTAATCTAATCTAATCTAAAGTTGAATGATCAGTGATTGTGTTTGTCTGCACTGAGTGTGTGTGTGTGTGTGTGTGTGTGTGTGTGTGTGTGT
>JAFBJQ010003085.1:88691-110703 GCA_016785345.1 Trinectes maculatus
TAAAGTTGAATGATCAGTGATTGTGTTTGTCTGCACTGAGTGTGTGTGTGTGTGTGTGTGTGTGTGTGTGTGTGTGTGTGTGCCTCATTCGGTTTTATGTGTTGTTATAAAATGTACTAACCAGTACTGACTTAAAGTATTATTCGCTATAAAGTTTTCATATTTACCTGCTGTTGCCTGTTCATTTTGTGACGACATCACATGACGTATGAATCAGACTTTTATTGTGAAGGTGGAGGGCGGAGGTGCAGTGTGGTTCGGTGTAGCGTGACGGCGGCTGGTGGCAGTGGGGTAAATGTCGGCGAGTGTGTGCGGGTTTATATAAGCAGCGTCCAGCGGCTGTGCTCTGTCACCGTGTCCCGGAACCAGAGAGCCAGATGGAGCGAGCTGAGGAGAAGAGTCCGGACACAGTCACATACTACACCCTGTCCCAGATCGAGGAGCAGAACTCCTTCAGGTCGACGTGGATCATCATCCACAACAAGGTCTATGACGTCAGCAAGTTTCTGGAAGAGGTGAGAACTGTCTCTGTCACACACACACACACACACACACACTCAGACTCACTCAGACATAATAGTGAGATATAATAATAATGGTGAGATATAATAATAATGGTGAGATATAATAATAATAATGGTGAGATAGAGTAATAATGGTGAGATATAATAATAATAATGGTGAGATAGAGTAATAATGGTGAGATATAATAATAATAATAGTGAGATATAATAATAATGGTGAGATATAATAATAATGGTGAGATATAATAATAATAATGGTGAGATATAATAATAATAATGGTGAGATATAATAATAATGGTGAGATAGAGTAATAATGGTGAGATATAATAATAATCATAATGGTGAGATATAATAATAATGGTGAGATAGAGTAATAATGGTGAGATATAATAATAATAATAATGGTGAGATATAGTAATAATGGTGAGATATAATAATAATGGTGAGATATAATAGTAATAATGGTGAGATATAATAATAATAATAATGGTGAGATATAGTAATAATGGTGAGATATAATAGTAATAATGGTGAGATATAATAATAATAATGGTGAGATATAATAATAATGGTGAGATGGACAGAGTCAGATTGCAGCTGCTGAAGCAGGTGAGTTAGTTAAACACAGTAAACAAATGGCAGATGAAGATCTACAGAGTTGACTTTTTCACCTTTGCAGAATAACCTTTATGTTTTTCTTTCTCTATAATGAATGGATTGGTGAATGAATGCTGTGTGATCTTGGGAAAACAACACTTATGTCAACACAGTGGGACGCTTCCTCTGAGCGTGAGACATTTAAGGACGTGTCCTTCATTAGTGAACTGTTATTTTCTCCACTAGCAGAGCTGCAGAGGTTGTTTTAGCTGATTGATCGTTAGAAAACAAATCTGTTCATTTTCCGTGCTCGTCTTTGTGTCTCAGACGTCATTAAACTCAAGAATCAAGTAAAGACTTTTGACTTTTTTTCAGATAAACGTTTCCTTGAATCTCAGATTAATAATCAGTAACTTATTATCAGGAGACCTGGAGTGAACAGTCATCGCGTTTGTTCGGGGTTGTTTTATAGCGTCTGACAGCAGATGAACAGTGTAATGGTCACTCTAGGTCACTCGAGGACACACGAGGACGCTGGAGGAGGCTGGAGGACACCATGCTGGCCAAGACAAACACACGTCCCTGCTCCTAAAGCTGCACCGCGGATTGCCAGCTGTTTATCAGCAGTGTGATAAACGCTGCCTGGTCGTCCTGGTCTTCCTGACCAGGAAGACCAGGAAGACCAGGTGTGGTTGAAAGCACTGGACAGTCAGTCAGTGAACCTGTGCGTTTCTGGGCAGAGGTGAATAAATGTCCTCTGGAGGCAGAGCGGGTTGAACATGATGTATGAAATCCAACTCGCCATGTGTCTGTCTGTCTGTGTCACTGGAGGCTTCATTCATATTAAACCCTGTGTGTGTGTGTGTGTGTGTGTGTGTGTGTGTGTGTGTGTGTGTGTGTGTGTGTGTGTGTGTGTGTGTGTGTGTGTGTGTGTGTGTGTGTGTGTGCGTGTGTGTGCGTGTGTGTGCGTGTGTGTGTGTGTGTGTGTAGCACCCCGGGGGAGAGGAGGTGCTGAGGGAGCAGGCAGGAGGAAACGCCACAGAGAGCTTTGAGGACGTGGGACACTCCAGTGATGCCAGAGAGATGGCGAGCAGCATGGTGATTGCGTGCGTGCGTGCGTGCGTGCGTGCGTGCGTGCGTGCGTGCGTGCGTGCGTGCGTGCGTGCGTGCGTGCGTGCGTGTAGCACCCCGGGGGAGAGGAGGTGCTGAGGGAGCAGGCAGGAGGAAACGCCACAGAGAGCTTTGAGGACGTGGGACACTCCAGTGATGCCAGAGAGATGGCGAGCAGCATGGTGATAGGAGAGCTGCACCCGGTCAGTCTGTGTGTGTGTGTGGGTGTGTGTGCGCGTGTGCGTAACAGACCTGGAATCAGTAGCAACATGCTTGCTGTGAGACATATAATAACTGTCTGTCCCCCTGTCTGTCTGCAGGACGACAGAGACAAGTTTGCCAAACCTGTGGTGAGTGAAGATTTATCTCAGTTCATCTTAATGTCTGTTAACAACAGCTGAATCACATGACATGACACCACATGACATAACATATACTGACCCTGGACTGGAGAGGACGCTTCATACTGGAGGAGTCACAGCGCTTGTGGGCGGGGCCAGGTGGGGAGGGTGGCTTAGAATCAGAGCCTAGGGAAAGTCCAGGGGAGGCGTCCGAGTTGCATCATGGGAATTGTAGGATCTGTTGTTGTCCTGACGACTGACGATCTGTTATACACAGAGCAACAGTAACACTCAGACAGTTTGTTATTGTTCTTTGTCAATGAACAATTCATTGGCTCCTGTTGGTAAAACACTGAAGCCGAAGAGTGGTTTGTGTTTTACAGGAAACACCGGTGACCACGGTGACCATGGAGACCAGGTACGAGCGCCACACACACGTCGTCACAGCGTTTAGTTTGTCAGCTGGTCCGTTCAGTGTCTAACTCGTCGTCTCTCCTGCAGCTGGTGGTCGAACTGGCTGATTCCTACTCTGGTGGCAGCCATAGTCACACTGCTCTACCGCATCTGCACCACAGACAGCGACTGATTACATCACACATGCAGCTGTGATGTCATCAACAGGGACGACAGCCATGTTCCCAGAGCTGTGATTGACAGCGGCAACGGTCAATAGCAGTGTGCAACTCTGTGCTGCTTCTGTCCTGCCAGGAGACTGCAGTACCCATAATTCTTTTTTATGCAGCATAACCGACCAATCAAATGGCATTGTGTTAAGAAAGTCATTTACTCTGTGGCATTGACTGTGACATTTTGCATTATGGATGTTTTATATATGATATTCATATCTTTTTATAAATGAATACAAGCGAGTTTATAAACGTGTAGACATCAAGGCGGCGTCCTGCTGCAGTCACGTGTCTGTAACGTGTCTGATATGGCACGAGTGAAGTCTGATCCTGGATCAGCAGGAAACAATGAAATATGACCAAAGCCACTGATCAGAATAAATGGCCATATTCACCTTCTGTGAGTCATCTCCGACTTCCTGCTGTTTACACCTCGCTCACCGCTCTGCGCCGTTCACCGTCCACCTGTCAGACTCTGCAGCGACAGACACTTTAAACACGCTGGAGAGAAAAAAACAGCACATTTAACAGGAGGGAAGTGTTAAATTAAATGTGTTTTCAATGAATTTAAATTCAACACTTTAGTTAATTTGCAGTGGAAAAATAAAGATTTACACTTCACTGCAGTTTCTGCTGATAAATAGCAAAAATAAACTGCTTATCTGTCCACTATCAGCTGATTACATTCAGAGTTTGGTGATTAAAGTGATTTTTTTGTGTCTGACATTTTCACTGAGTCAAATCCCTTGTCATCGCCATCGTGTACATTTTTCCATTTAAAAACAAACTGATCCAGTGAAGTTGATTTGTCACACACTGATTATCATGCACCTTTACCTCAGTTACATAAGAGCCAGTGACATGAAAAACAACGGACCTTATCAGAGAAGCAGTAAAGGTAACAGCGGCCACTTCACATTTGACACAGATACAGGACATGGAGACAAACATCTGGCCTCTGGGGGGAGCTGGAGCAGAGGTCACAGGGTCACAGGTAGGCCCAGACTGGTCATGAAAGACCAACACCAGTGAGATGGTTCCACACCGACTGTTCTGCGCCGTTCACCGTCCACCTGTCAGACTCTGCAGCGACAGACACTTAAAACACGCTGGAGAGAAAAAAACAGCACATTTAACAGGAGGGAAGTGTTGAATTAAATGTGTTTTCAATGAATTTAAATTCAACACTTTAGTTAATTTGCAGTGGAAAAATAAAGATTTACACTTCACTACAGTTTTGTTACGGCTGGGGTGCTGAGCAGGTTGAGATCAGTGACCAGGCGAGTTGGGTGAGAGGGAAAGCTGTTTTTATTGACAGCAAGGTCCACAAAAATTCACAAAAAACCAAGAAGGTTCCAAAAGGGAAAAACAACAAAATGCCGTAGCAGGTTTGGAGGCAGCGAGTCCGGGTGCAGCTCTAGGAGGATAAACTGCAGGGAGAAAAACACGTAGTCAGAAGAGCTAAGAGCATGAGAGCAAACAGGAAAAGGCTGCCAAACAATCACCTAGTGATCGCAATACTCCAGCGTTGAACACAGGTCCGCCAGAGTCCTAAATAGGAAGCCAGGTAATCAACAAATGCAGGACATCTGTGTGTAATTGGCCACACCCGGACTCCACCTCAGCCACGGCAACCCCTGCAAGACAGGGAAAAGGGAAAAGAAACCAAAAAACAACAGCAACCAAAACAGATCATAACAAGTTTCTGCTGATAAATAGCAAAAATAAACTGCTTATCTGTCCACTATCAGCTGATTACATTCACAGTTTGGTGATTAAAGTGATTTTTTTGTGTCTGACATTTTCACTGAGTCAAATCCCTTGTCATAGCCATCGTGTACATTTTTCCATTTAAAAACAAACTGATCCAGTGAAGTTGAATTGTCACACACTGATTATCATGCACCTTTACCTCAGTTACATAAGAGCCAGTGACATGAAAAACAACGGACCTTATCAGAGAAGCAGTAAAGGTAACAGCGGCCACTTCACATTTGACACAGATACAGGACATGGAGACAAACATCTGGCCTCTGGGGGGAGCTGGAGCAGAGGTCACAGGGTCACAGGTAGGCCCAGACTGGTCATGAAAGACCAACACCAGTGAGATGGTTCCACACCGACTGTGTCTCTGCTCAGATTTCCACTGGTCACAAATAAAGTTCATATTTTTTTTGAAGGTTCATACAGTTTTCATTTAACGTTGAGGAAAAGTGACGTGGGAAAAATACTGACGACATTTATTTATTATTTATTAACATGTATTTCTCAGGTGTTACTGTGAACCTGAAGCAGTTTTACTTCAGTAACATTAACTTACTGGGGACACTTGAAGTATTTTGACTGTAATAGTAGTAGTAGTAGTAGTAGTAGTAGTTGTTGTAGCGTTTTGTCTTTGAGACACAAACTAGGAAGAAGAGACGATCTATTGCTGCCATCTAGTGGCGAAAACTCGACACTGTTCTGTGTTGGTGGTTGATTTCATTGGAAACGTGAGGACGTGAAACTCTTCGCGTCTGATTCTCGCTCCATATTAGGAAAAGTCAGCGTGACGTCGTCGGTGGTGGCGGTGACGTCACGTGTTTGTGTACCTGACCGTGAGTGACGCACCTTGTTGTACAACGTGAGCTGTTGTTACATAAGGACGTTTTCGATTTTTTTTTCAACTCACTCGTTAGAAAGAAGTGAATGAGTTTTTCCAGTGAAAGAATAAAATTCTTTCTTGTTTCATGATTATTATTATTCTATTATTATTAGAACATTATCCATAAACACGTCATAAAACACAGTTTCCACTGTTGATTGTGTTGATTGTGTTTGTTGTTTCTATAAATACACAATGGAAACACTGCTGTCGCGTGTTATATATGTATACGTGTGTTTTTACTGTTTGTTGTTGTCGGTGACGTGTTGTTATCATGCGGTTGTTGTGTTACATTGTGTCCACTCCTACAGGTGATGCGTTTCTTACGTGACGGCGCGCGCCCCTCTGTGTGTCTGCTGACCCCGCACGCGCTGTGTTGTGACCCGCACGTTGTCCTCCGGAGGGGGCGGGGGTCTGCTCTTTACAAGCGGCCCCGCGGCGGAGCAGAGTCCGGTGCAGAGCGCTCGGCGACCCGCAGCCTCACAGCACGGCCCGGCTGCAGGGCAGACATGTCCCGCTCACCTGTGCACAGCGGGGGGGAGTCCGCGGAGAACGGCCTGGAGGAGGAGGAGGAGGAGGAGGAGGAGGGAGACCTGGAGGACGAGGTGGACGCGTCTCGGCTGGAGAGGTTCATGAGGGACCGCAGGAGAGCCAGGTCCCTGCCCGCCTACCCGGCGGCGCTCCTGGACGGCGGCCCCGGCAGCACCGCGCGGAAGCGGGTGAAGTTCGCCGACTCGATGGGCCTGAACCTGGCCAGCGTGAAGCACTTCAGCTCGCTGGAGGAGCCGCAGGTCCCGAACATGGTGCTGTCCCGGTACCGGAGCTTCCCCCCGCCGCAGCAGGAGCTGCTCAGCGACCTGCGCTCCGGGCTGGACACCGCCCGCCTGCTCGCCTGCTTCCCGGAGCCCCGGCTCACGGAGCGCCGGGTCCGGCAGCTGGGCGTCTGCCTGGAGAAGGTCACCGTCACCCAGTTCGACGTGCGGGGTCAGATCCGGGTCTTGACCCGCTGCGCCGACAAGGAGGTCGGGGTCCGGTACACGTTCAACGACTGGCTGTCCCACGTGGACGCGCAGGCCGTGGCCGTGGCCGCGGCGGCGGAGGAGCCGGGCGGTGTGGGAGAGCGGTTCTGCTTCACCGTCTTCACGCCGCCCTCCATGGAGCCCAGCTCGGCCGTGCACTTCGCCCTGTACGTGAGGAGCCAGGACGGAGAGTTCTGGGACAACAACGAGGGGCAGAACTACACCCTCAGGTACCGCTGCCTGCCCGGCGACACGCCGCACGCCGCCGCCGCCGCCTTCCACGCCACCTGAGCGGGCGTCAGCAGGAGGAGGAACCGCTGCTCTTCTCCACCTGTCAATCAAAACATCTGGCGTGAAACCGCTATGCTGAGTCTCCAGACATCAGGAGAGCAGAGTGTGTCACCGCTGAGGATCACACAAACACATCACTTGTTTTTCTTTGATTTTGACCTTTTGACCTCTCAGTGCCTCCTTGAAACCTCAAGTCTCCACAAACAGCTGAAGCAAAGATCACAGGTGTGTCTGTGAAGGAGGACAACACACAGCTCAGACTCTTCTGGACACAAACACATCGACGCTGCTTTTTTTATGCATCACAACCATCATGACTGGTGAGTCTGGACAAGCTGCTGGACAATCTGAGCATCAGTAACACACACACATGCACACACACACGCGCACACACACACACACACACACACACACACGCGCACACACACACGCGCACACACGTCACCTGATTAGAAAACAAGGGGTGTGCGTTCAATCGACAATAGCTTCTATCATAAGGGATAAATTCTATAAGTGTTTCATGTTTACTAAAGATGCTGGATGCGCACACACGCACACACACGCACACGCACACACACACACACACAGGCCTCCTGAAGCAGACTGTTAGATGTGATTGAAACCTCTTCTTCTGTTTCTAACCACAACAGAGGGAAACAGGAAACGCACTAAATGACCTGAACAGTAGATGTCATGTGATTTCACACTGGGCTTTTGTAATCCAGTGGTTGTGAGTCTGTAATAAACTTAATTTTCCCGTCTTTTCTCTCTGGGTTTTGTTCTGAGACGATGGGACGCTGACACTGAGTCTCTGATGGCCATGATCCACCACGCTGCAATGTCACCATGGCAACCAGCTGTTTAAAAGAGAAAAAAATAAGACGTATTATGCCTTTAATGCTAACCTTGTGTTTAATTTCACTTCATCAGGGGTAAACTGAGTCTGACGCGCGGTCACGTGACGCGGTTTCTACCTTCAAAATAACAGAAAAGCAGTAAATCTCTGGTCTCTAT
Source organism: Trinectes maculatus (assembly GCA_016785345.1). Classification (NCBI taxonomy): domain Eukaryota; kingdom Metazoa; phylum Chordata; class Actinopteri; order Pleuronectiformes; family Achiridae; genus Trinectes; species Trinectes maculatus. The sequence goes on from JAFBJQ010003085.1 coordinate 96,859, forward strand.
CGTGCACGCGCCCACTTCCTTTATCAGCATTTACTCTACATGTCCACTTTGTCCTCCTGTCCCTCACCCTGTCCGTCTCCTGTCTTTACATCGAGGCCAAAGTCCAGAAGTCCAACGTCTCTGAAAATAGTCCTGTTGACACACCTGACAACATCTGTTTGATCTGTCAACACTGACCGGTTCAACGTGACGCAGGAATATTTCACATAAATCTCAGAGCACAGTGGCCTCAAACGCCTCGACAGGGAAACATGAAGCAAACACAAACGCACAAACACAAGACCTTCTCACTGTTTGGTTTGTTTACGCCACGTCGTGTCCCTCTGCAGAGGCCGAGTCACAGGCAGGTGGACCACAACCAAGATGCAGAAACGACACAAGACGAGGCGAGTTTCAAAACTCAGTCTTCTCATGAGACAGTGTCAGCCTCCAGCAGGTCTGGAAAAAAGAATCAGGGTTCAAAGTGTGAAGTTTGAACATGTGTGTGTGTGTGTGTGTGTGTGTGTGTCAGTGTGATAAAGGGAACATCACCGATTGAGCAACTCGACCTTCCACAGTGTGTCTGTGCCTTTGTGTGTAAGAGGGACACTGTGCTCGTCCTAAAACCAACAACACTTCTATTTATAGCAGCCGGTGGAGCCATGTGGGTCAGACCTGCTTCACCTCCACCACCAAAACCAAACGCACCTCTGAGCCTCGCTGGCCTGATCACATCCACCACCACATCCACCGTCTGCTCTGCGAGTCTTTCATGCTCCACGTGCACACACACACACACTAACACACACACACAGAGAGAAGAGTTGGAGCTCAGGACAATGGAGCTTGTAACACTGAGAAAGAAACAAACAAATGAATTTAAACCACTTTGTTGTATTTCACACTTTAATATTATCTACTATCCAGCAGAAGTAGATAATGACATGTAAGATGGAGTCATGCAACTAACTGTGCGTTTCAATACAAAATAATACACACAAAAAGAAACAGGGCTGCACTAATCAATCGGCTGCAGATAACTGTGATTGGCTGAAGACTTCCTGTCTCTCTGATGAGACTGTCCGGTCCATGAAGACGATGGTTAGGTTGTTATCAGCGCCATGAGGAAACGTAAATCGTTCAGCTGCTTTCCAGCGTTAAAGGTCACAGACTCATCTGTTTCAGTTATCAATAATTTCCTCATCACATTGATCCCGTATCATCTGATCAGATCCATCGATCAGTCCAGCCCTGAAAACTTTACAGCTTCACATCACATCCCCACCCACTGACGGATGTCTGGTGCGTCATGAGGCAGCAGGTGTTGCAGGCTCACTCCTCCTCCTCCGCCTCCTCTGCTTACTCCACAACCATCCTCTGGGTCTCGTACATCTTCCCTATAGACACCTGCAGACACACACACACACACACACACACAGTTTGTCATATGGGTGGTGTTAGAGGAAAGTACAAGAGTTTGTATTGTTTTTTGTCACTGCAGCACCACTAGGGGGCACAATCTGCTCAGAAACAGCTGATCCTCCACTTCAACAGCCTCCATCAGAAAAGACCCTCTCTAGCCTGTGTGCGTGTGTGTGCGTGTATGTGTGTGTGCGTGTATGTGTGTGTGCGTGTATGTGTGTGTGCGTGTATGTGTGTGTGGTATCCCGATTGGCTGGATGAGTGGCGTTGGAGGGAGGCGGGTGGCTCTGGGCCAATCAGCTGTGAGGAGGCTCGGCCTTCATGTAAATTGCTGCGGCTGTGGCTGCTAACAAAGGGATGTCCTCTCTCTCTGCCCGTCTCTCTATCTGTCTCTCTGTCTCTCTGTCTCTCTCACATACTGTCTGTCTCTCTGTACGTCAGTAGAGCAGTGGTGGACAGTACCTGTGTACATGTGCAGGTATTTGTACTCGTCTCTGTGCAGATGATGTGTGATTATCATGACTGTTCTCACACACAACACACTCACATCAAACAGATTCCATCATCATCATCATCATCATCATCATCATCATCTTGTGATGACCTGTGATCTAAGAAAATGTGATGAGTAATCAGTATCTCTGCAGACCTGCTGTCTGAAGGCCTCTGATCCATCTCGACACAGAGCTGTGGAATAAAACCACACACTTTTCCCTCCAACAAATCAGAGTCTGTTTTTCCTTTAACGACGCTGGCTGCCAGTTTAGCACTGTCAGAGGCCTGGTGGTGTTGGCATTAACAGAAGCAGCAGTCATTTAGAGGGACCAGATCTTTTCTCTGTGGGTGAACGACAAAACTGTGCAAGTCTGCTAAATCGAGTAAAAACCCTCCACAGCGCAGAGTAGTTAAAAAGCAACGCTGTGGCGAGCAGCGGGGGACAGTAACAATCGAAGCTAAAGAGCCGCTGTCAGTGGGAGGAAGGAGATGAAGCGATGCGGGGACACCTGGAGGAGGCTCTGACAAAGAAAATTAGGTTTTCTTCTGTGAGAGAGAGAAAAGAGGAGAAGAAGAATGAAAAGTCTGCACGGTTCAGACGTCAGGAGGCTGTCGAGCCAAAAGTCAGGGAGGCCTGAGCTCACCAGAGGCAGGAGGAGGCAGGAGGAGGAGAGGTGCCCAGGCAGATATCAACGTGAGTCAGAGTCAGAGTCAGAGTCAGAGTCAGAGTCAGAGTCAGAGTCAGAGTCAGAGTCAGAGTCAGAGTCAGAGTCAGAGTCAGAGTCAGAGTCAGAGTCAGAGTCAGAGTCAGAGTCAGAGTCAGAGTCAGAGTCAGAGTCAGAGTCAGAGTCAGAGATGAAAAGTCTGCACGGTTCAGACGTCAGGAGGCTGTCGAGCCAAAAGTCAGGGAGGCCTGAGCTCACCAGAGGCAGGAGGAGGCAGGAGGGGGCAGGAGGCCCAGGCAGATATCAACGTGAGTCAGAGTCAGAGTCAGAGTCAGAGGCAGGAGGAGGCAGGAGGAAGCAGGTGGAGGCAGGAGGAGGCAGGAGGGGGCAGGTGGAGGCAGGAAGGGGCAGGAGGAGGCAGGAGGGGGCAGGAGGGGGCAGGAGGAGGCAGGTGGAGGCAGGAGGAGGAGAGGTGCCCAGGCAGATATCAACGTGAGTCAGAGTCAGAGTCAGAGTCAGAGTCAGAGTCAGAGTCAGAGTCAGAGTCAGAGTGTGTCAGGAGGCTGTGCAGCTTCACGCAGCACAAAACCAAACCAAACCTGCCCAGAGCCAGAGTTAACCTGCACGCACACACACACACACACACACACTCCTGATGCACTGTCACATACGTGTGTCTCTGGTGACGGCAGCAAATAAAGTGAGAAACAGGAGAGTCTCGTCAAACACTGATGTAAAGTTAATGTGTGAAGAAGACGTGGATGAGATGAGCAGAATGAACTCTACAGGTTTTCATGTGGTGGATCACTGACACACTGAGCCTCTGATCTGCTGCTCCTCATCACTGATCACCTGAAGGACATCTGAGCAGGGTGAGGGCAGAGTCATGAAGGACGACGTCTGTGCGTCTCACACATCCCACTGCTTCGCTTCATGCTAATCCAACCAATGACAGCACTGCGCCCCCCTTGTTTGTCCCTCCCCACCTCCCTTCATCTGTCCTCTGTGTGTGTGTGTGTGTGTGTGTGTGTGTGTGTGTGTGTAGAGTCTCCTGTGGCTCTGACTCCTCATTAATTATTCATGTGTGTACCATGTGATCACTGCAGGCCATTTACTACACTGTGTCTTTCCCTCCCTCCCCCTGCCGTCCACCCCCTCCCATCACTGTACATAAGGTCACAGCTATAAGAAGCACACGGCGTCAGTGACGGAGCTACTCTGTGTCTCATCTTCATTAAACTCACGTTACTGAAGTCGAGACCCACGTGTGAAGGAAACACCACGCTGAGGCTCCTGTGCCTGTGAAAACCGTCTGACTGGACAAGGATCGGCCAATTAGCTGCACTCGCAACCCAGAGTCGACCAATCACAGTGCAGCCAGAGAGTAATTAAAATGTGATTAAGCTGTGATGAAGTCGTGGTTACGCTCACATGGAAATGGACAGAAAACAGAAAGACAGTCACAGTAATGAGGCCTCGTTTCTCTCAAGTTTCTTAACCTTGATTCTGTTCACTGTGAACACACTAATTAGAGTGTGTGTGTGTGTGTCAGTGTGTGTGTGTGTGTGTGTGTGTGTAAAGTTCCCTCAGACTCTGCTGCGATCTCTCATTTCAGTCCGTCGCACAGAGAGACGGAGAGAGGAGGCACGGAGGAGGAGGAGGAGAGGAGGATCTGCTGCGATCTCTCATTTCAGTCCGTCGCACAGAGAGACGGAGAGAGGAGGCACGGAGGAGGAGGAGGAGAGGAGGAGGAGAAGGAAGAGGAGGAGAGGGAGGAGATGTGGAGGAGAAGGAGAGGCACAGAGGAGGAGGAGGAAGAGGAGGAGAGCTAGTTATAAATTACAGGAGCTGTTACACTTCTATTCTTCCATTTTCTTAGAGGAGGAGAGGGAGGAGATGTGGAGGAGGAGGAGGAGGAGGAGATGTGGAGGAGAAGGAGGAGGAGAGGAGGAGATGTGGAGGAGGAGGAGGAGGAGGAGGGGGAGGAGATGTGGAGGAGAGGAGGAGGCACAGAGGAGGAGGAGGAAGAGGAGGAGAGCTAGTTATAAATTACAGGAGCTGTTACACTTCTATTCTTCCATTTTCTTTTCCTGCAGTTTCTCATTCACGCCCCCTTGCACCCTTTACTTCCTGATTCCTCCTCCTCCCTTCTCTCAGGGTTTAGGTCCCAGGTTTAAACCTCTTATCACAGTCACATGACAAAATATTTCATATGATGATCTGTCATGATTTACATTATTATAACATCGTTATAACATCGTTATAACATCGTTATAACATCATTACTGTGATTGTGCTGTGGCCGTTCATTTGCATTGACTTTCTGTTGCAGTGAAAATGAGCCACAGAGTCACAGGCTTCAGTTTTTGGATCAAACGTTCAGTGTGAGAGTCTGAATTTCTGCCTGTTACATCAATGACTAATCAATACGTCTGATCTGTTGCTGCTCAGCTCGTGTTCAGGTCGGAGCCACATTGATTCTGCGAATTCAATAAACTTACTGCTGATTAATGTTAGTTGCCAGAAAATCTGCAGAATTTTCACAGTCGTCTCATCACCGAGATGACATCATCACTGAGATGACATCATCACCGAGGTGACATCATCACTGGTCAAATAACACACAGCTGGACTTTCTCCTATTCGATATGTCTCAGGATAAAGCTGCTGCTTCACAGACTCTGTCTATCACAGCCAACTGAGAACATGCACGCCCGCACGCACACGCACACGCCCGCACGTGCGCGCACACACACGCACACACACAGGAAAATGAGAAGCAGTGATACTGAGGGGAGTGAATCGATCCTGGTTGTCAATCAGCTGAAGAGGAGAACAAGGAGAGAAACAGAGAGAGGGAGAGAGCAGAGTGAAAGACAGATAATGATGAGATGCAGGTGATGGAGGAGAGGAGAGGAGAGGAGAGAAGAGGAGAGGAGAGGAGAGGAGAGGAGTCCTTCAGTCAGAGGTGAGGAGACAACAGGCCACTTCAGACTGATGAAGCCGGAGCTCCAGCTCCATCTCTGAGCCTGCACACACTGTTCTCCACCTCTCACGTCTCAACTGGTTCGTTCCAACAGTCAATAAGGATGACAAGAACATCACACTGAGCAGTGACTGTAGGCAGAAACTGTGGGATGTTACTGGGCCACGTTCAAACTCTTGTCCTTTTCTCACAGCTGCAGTTGGTCTGACTGCAGCTTTAGGAGGAGCTTTGAAATCAGGCATAATATTATATGAAGGTGCAACTGGTAAATGTGCCAGATGAGATGAGCAGGCTCCTCTTCATCATGAACTTCATCTCTGCTGCCAGTCCTCCTTTTCTTTTGGTAAGTTGACCTTCACTCCTCAGGGATGGGCTCCATTGTTGTTGCTGTTACACCACGTTGTCCAGGATGAAGATTACGAGCATCTGTGAATCCTCCTCACAGCTTCAGGGATCAGAAAACACTCATTGATCTTTATTTCCCTTTCACCTCGTCAGATCTCTCATCTCTGCTCATTTTCATTTGTCGCCTTCCTCATCCTCCTCTTCCCACTAAACTTTTGTCCTTGCATCACATTGCCTTCTCCAGTCATTGCATTTCATCATGCAGTAACTCTGTGTGTGCGCGCGTGTGTGTCTGTGTATGTGTGGTGGAGGATGGCGAGTCATAGTTGCATCAGACCCAGATTTCTAAGAATAGCAGATGGAATGACAAATGAAAAAGACTTTTATAAAAAAAAGTAAATGCCTGGATGCAGTGTGTAAGGTTTGGAATGTAAAAGCAAATAAGTGTCACGCCTACACAGTTACACCAGCAGTAGACGTAACAAACTATTTTTCCGAATCAATGTCAAAGTGTGAACATTCCCTGGAATGACGCCGTCCACAGCGTGGAGATCTCCAACAGGAACATTTCTGTGGAGGTGGCTCACAGTCCAGTCAGTCTGAGGATTTGAAGGCCTGACAGCTGCTGTGACTCATGGGATATGATGTTGATTGACCAGTATTTCTTTCTAGTTTGATTTTGTTAAAATATATTTTTATTATACTGATGTAAAATTGCCAAGTTGACAATGTTTGATACGAGAAAAATACAACTACTTCTTCTAAACTGCGGCTGTAAATGATTCATCGTTTTATCGTAACACAGAGAAACTAAATCAAACTAAAACCATTTTCAATCTGTCAGTGTCCTAGATTTTATCCACGTGAACAGTTCTCTCCTCTCTTCAACAGTCTGTTTTTCCAGCATCAAATAAGCGTACGACCGTGTCTGCGCCTGTCTAAAGCTCGGTAAAGCCCCCCTCACACAGGGGGTAGTCAGGTGTAGAGGCGGCAAAAACTGCAGGGGATCTCTGGCAAACGGAGTGAACGAAAAGATGGAGGAGGCAGAAGAGTGAAGAGGGAAAAAGGAGAGATGTGTCCACATAAAGAGCAGGAGAAGAGGTGAAGGTCTGAGAGACAGGCGTTGATTGACTAAACTGGTGTTTACCTGCCCTCCCATCCACATGGTCTACCTGAGTGTGTTTGTGTGTGTGAGTGTGTTTGTGTGTGTGAGTGTGTGTGTGTGTGTGTGAGACCTGTCTCTGTATCAGGGCCACTGTCCGCTGTCCTTCCTCCACCAGCCTCTCCACAGTTTTTGGATCCTCTATTTTCCTGTTGGCCCTGAAGGCATCACGCACTCGTCGCAGTGCATAGGTCCTATAACACACAAACACAGATTTTATTTTCATTCAGACCAGTGAAAAAATTCCATCAGAGAGAAGATAATAACAACAAACATGACACTGGCCCTCGAAGATGTTCGATGTAATTAAAGTATAATTAGTATTGTTGTTATCATATATCATTCGTTAAAAGCTTTGGTAAATTGACAGGTTTAACCACGCACACAGCGTTTGACTGAATCCACTGGGCACAGTTCTGTTACTTTTAGAAAAAGACATAAAGGGAATGAGGAGACAGAATTAAACTCAGCTTACATGACAAAGACTAAAACAAACACTGAATCACTCTGCCATTTGTTGTTGTTCCTGTGCAGAGAGATGAGCTGGTTTTGACAGCACGCCTCCTCCTCTGATATACACACAGATATACACACAAAGTCGAACACAAACACGGTGGCTTCTCACTTCTGTATCTGATGTTCAGGATATTCATCACTCTCACAGAGAGCTGCTACAAATTTATTGATCATCCACAATTTGAAAGGACAAAGGAGGAATATGAAGCAGCTTCATAGCAGTTATAATAAATGTAGTTAGATAACTGAGCTGCGGATCAATATAAAATCATTTAGAGGTGTGATATAAAACAAGCAGGTGCAGCTTCAGCAGATTAAATTTAGAATTTATCGAATATCAGGCTGAAGGAGTTCAGGCAGTATTAGTTCAAACAACAGCAGGATGGATAGTGATTCTCAGAGTGTAGTGTGTGACAGTCACACACACACACTCACACGCAGACAGGCAGGCAGGCAGAGAGACAGACAGACAGACAGACAGACAGACAGACAGACAGACCTGATGAGATGTGAGCAGACAAATCAGTGGTCATTTACAAAGTAGGTACCAGCAGGTTCAGTGATAAACCCCATGACCTCTGTCCAACAAGCAGCTCCAGGGGTCAGCTCAAGGTCAACTTGATACTCTGAAATCACATTCCTTCACCTGAGCGTTCAATAACCTGAGGTCTATACTGTACTTCATGTAATCTGGTGAAGCACTCACCAGCGTTTATAGTATTTGCCACCATGGGTCGCATTAGTTTACTGATGTATGATTTTGTTGTTTGTTTTTGTTTGTCCTTGCGTTTTTTTGTCTGTGTTTTTTGAAGTTTGTCTGTTATCTGTATGTCAAATAATGGGTTAAATGCACTTGTATTTTCCCATAACCCCGCTTGAAAACGAGATGATACATCTCAAGGGGTTTTTCCTAATAAAGTAATTTACAATAAATATACCAGAAAAAAAAATCCCAGGCCAATCAGCACAAAACTAATCAGCTACTGGTTTGATGAATCAATGACTGTTTAATTCAGTGATTTCGATGAATGACAGTGGTGGGCCACCACTTTCATAAAAATAGACAGAATGCATAAATAAGCAAAATAAAACAAGTGCTGGTGTTGAGCGATATGAAAATTATTTCACACTGTAGTCACAGCAAGTCAACGACTGAAGAGAGTAACTGTCTACAAGAAATATCTAGTGATGCACATGTACAGTAGGACAAATGAAGAAAAACAAGCCATGAGCCTTCAGATCATCTGTGCTGATCTCTACTGGAGGGATGAACAGTGTTCTGCCACAGTCTCTCCGTCTGTGATAGTTGTGTGGAACGCTCTCTAACACTGTCACACTGTCATCACTGTCAAATGCCCCTCAGGGCAGCGAGGACCCACCACATCCTCATCATGAAAACCACCTGAAGAACAAACATGACCTCTGATCCAAAAACTGAACCTTCCAAATGAACTCACAATCCTCTCTGTTCCCTTGATATCGATCCATTTCTGTATAAATATTTATTAATATCCTTAAGTTAGACCTGTACATACCTTTGTCTTTGTCTACATTGTACTGTCAATGGTTTTGTACCTGTCTTCGTTTTACTGCCGTTTGGTTTTTAATATTATTTTTTGTAATGCTGCTACTCTAAGTGCCTTAAATTGCCCAGGCTGGGGAGAAATAAACTTTTTTGAATTGAACTGAATCATCTCAGTAATCATCCCCATTACCCCCGTGGGGACCCGGGGTAGAATACCCACAACATCCAGATCTACATCTCACACATACTGACCACAAAGAAACACTTAAACACGTAAAGCACCGCAGGGTCCCAAAATACCATTAGAACCATTTCAAACCCGAAAACCGTCGGTGGAGCCTCTTCATGACCGCTTCAACAAACTAAAACAACTTCGTAGGACTGTATGATCCGCCCATCGGCCATTAAATGATCCTTAACCATCTGCACGTACAGCAGAACTCCTAATATAAAAACTATGTAGAGATGAATACAGTCAAAAACATTTCATGTCGATACAACATTACTACTACTAGAAATGGTCCTTTAAACACAACAAACACACTTAGAAAAAGCAAACACACGAGACGACAGCGCTCTCGCAGTGTACGTCAGTAAACGTCAGTGACAGACAGACAGACAGACAGACAGACAAACAGACAGGCAGGCAGACAGGCAGACAGCAGCTCGTCTCTTACCTGTAGTTATACGAAGGAAACTTGCTGCTTTCTCTCAGCATCGTCCTGTACAGAGAAATCACCTCCGAGCGTACAGACGCCGCCATGTTGTTACGTCATATGCAGTCTCCCTCTACGACAGTTTTAAAATCAGGACCCAAAATCAAGAGTGTCCAACCAGCGCCTGATTACGTTTCCCACCTTTACCTGTGTTCTTCCGGTGCTTGTTTGTAAAAGCATCACGTGAAGCAGACACATAGATGGCATTAGTGCAAAAATAAATTCAAGAGAGTGTTTTAAATGAGCATTTGTAGCCAGATATTTATTCAGGCACATCTCCACCGACCTCACAGCAACACAACGCTACACAGCGTCACAAGGTGAGTTAGGTGTTTTAACTCTAACTTCGTTAACATTCAAATTAAGACCGTAAAGTTCAGTTTATATGAATGAACGAGTATGTGTGTGTGTATACAAACAAACAACATGCCGGACCACACTGCGCCGTAAGTCCGTCTGAAACGTCCTGTGGTCAACATGTTAGCTACCATGCTACAAACACACCTGGCACAGCTAACGCTAAGTGTGTGTAGGATTCTGTGCAGTCACGTGGAGGGTAAATAACATTTTGTAGGAAAACTCCACATTACCAAATCGACAAACAAACAACAGTTCCTGACACACTGCCCTCTGAACCCCCAGTGCTGGTGTTCATTCATGGAAACTGCAGCAGCTTTTTATTTTCTCTGAAGAAACTTATTGCTTTCAGTTTTTAACTAACAGCATTATGTCACAGGTTATATTAGTGTTTGTTTGTGGTGTGTGTTTACATAATGTTGAGTTTCATGTGTTTGGATGTTTTTAGGTTATTTCTCTTCCAGTACTTGATTGTACTAATGTTACTGGGTGTTTGAGTTTTATTTTATGTTGCACATTGCGTTTGTCTCGACTTCTAGAGGAGCAGGAGAAAAAAAATGAATGTTGCAGCAATTTTCATTTTTTTTGACTGAACTCAAACTGTCTGTGAACTCAAAAATTTGGTTACACACAAACGCTTGTTATTACCATTTCATTTTGTCCCTTCAGGATGAGTCATCTGTTTTTCTCATTAGGGTCACTGATGTTAGGTGATTTATTGTGCGTGTGTGTGCATATGTATGCTCAATTATTCACTCATCACATTGTTTATAATCTGTGTAAGAGTCTGTTACTGTGCTGGAATCTAATTAACTGATAATTAAAATATAAATTTCAGGACAAAAGACTAATTCATGAGTTGAATAAAAATCAACATTTGAGCCTCTCAGCTTTCTTGTCACCCTCAGTACATTTTAATTCTGCTGTTTCATACAGACTGAAGGTGGCAGCAGTTTGTTGAGCCTCGTTTCATTCTGATTAGAGAGTGGATTATGGCTGTGAGCGTCCTAACAAGTGAAGAAGTAAAAGCGTGTGTGTCCCAGCAGAGGCAGCTGAGCGGATCAATAAAGGAGGATTTCCTAGACGAACTCTGCTGATCACTATGTCACTCTTCACACTAGGCTCCCAGATGCTTTTTGATCCACCTAATACTGATTCTCTGTCAAGATTTTTGACTAAACATTAAAAACATGATAAGATAAGAAAGGTGAAGCAGGAACTGAATGTCCAACAGGAAAGAGACTGGTGTGATTTAGAATGTCAATCGAGTAGCTTGACTGGGATGCTGAACTTTAACAGTTTGAGAATGTTCAGTGAACAGTGTGAAACCTCTGTAGAAGGAGTGAGACAAGGCTGCTCCACCAGCTGCTGACATGTGGTTGTCTCTCACCCTGAATCACTACTGTGAGCTGCAGATTGAGTTTTCTGTCTCTGTCTCCCTTCTGCCTGGTAGATCAAGGCCCCTGACGTGTCTCCCATCGATCGCTTCCTGCCGCGTTCACACCTGCGGAAGAATCTGTCTGGGACACATCAGCCTGTGACCTAAACCTGATCGCCACGAGTCCATCTACCCATCTGTCCACCTTCTCCTGGATCCAGTCCTTTACCTCATCCTCCTCCTAAAGTAGGTAGACTGTTTTGTGTGTGTGTGTGTTTTTGTTGTGATGTTTCACTTTGTTGAACTTCACACAATGGCTTTTTATTCTTTCTCTGCTGTTCTTGTGTCCCCTCTTGACCCATGTGACTCGAGTCAGGAAGAGGATCTAAATGAGGCCATTAAACGATTTGCACTTTCTGCTGTAAACAGATTTTTCTTATTTGTAATTTTCACATTTTGTGATTTCTCTCATCAACTTGGCTGTGGATAGAAACACAGCACTTAATTTCGCAGAATTGAACTGCATTTTAAAACTATTTGATTCCTTGTTTCTGAATTGTCATTTCAAACATCAGGCAGGTTATATTTTTATATTAATGTATTTTTTAATAAGTGTTTAAAGGCTCTGGACTCACTCTCCCGTCTCAAAGACAAATCTCTGATTAGGTTTTCCAGGATTCTATCTTTATTTGCTGCAACCAGTGTCACACTGGGCCTGAGGATGGAAACAAACCTGACTTCCTCTTTAATTGGAAGAAAACTGTAAATATGGTAGAAACTAGGAAACTAGGCTTTGATGTGTGTGTGTGTATGCGTGCGTGTGTGTGGAGGGGGTGGTGGTAGCTGGAGGAAGTCCAAATGAAAGGCTGCGGCAGGTGGAGTGAAGGGAGCATCAGTGGTGATGATTCATTGTGGGTGTGGTGACGGAGTCAGAGTCCTGCAGAGTTTTCTGGGACACATGACGATGAGGAGTGCTGCTCTGCAGCGGTTTGCAGCCATTGAACTGCATGGCATAATTATACGCTTAAATCATTAGGGAAAGAGCACATTTTCCCTTTATCCAGTTAATCACCTCTGCTGTAACTCTTTAAGTTTCAGCTCTAACATACAAACGCGATCCCAGTTAAAGTTTAGTGTTTTATTCTTCAATGTGAGCACTAATGGATTCAGAATCAGGCAGTAAAACATAATGTGCTGCTGGTCTCTTTTTTTTCTTCATTACTTTATTGCTGATGAGCTGATCACATTTTCTTCTACACTGCAATGACCCTGCACCAGAGTTTGCTGTTTGGTGATTTAACTGATAATGTTTGAATTACAGTGTGAAAAATAACCAATATGTTCAATGTTTATGCATCAGGATCAATATTTGATAAACCTGCCCCTCTTCCTGGATTGTCTGAAATGTTTGCAGGGTATGAACACACAGCTTTTAAATACTGCGCTGGATGTTAAATACCATGAAGAGATTGAATGTCAGTGTATTATTATTATTATTATTATTATTATTATTATTATTATTATTATTGCATCCTGGTGTTTGAGGAGCTGCAGCCAGTGAAATGAGCTGAAATGAGAGAGGACGTGGGATATGAACAGTTTCCAGTCTGATCAGCCTTACATTTTATATCTGGCTCATATGTAGCACACAGAGAAAGAATAAAGAACAAGTTATTTTTTTTTACATATTTTACAACTTTCATGACAACAGCACAACAACAAAAATTAACCTTATATTTGCAGAGATTACACTAAATATGTTTGCCTGTTCCCTGAAGCTGCTGAATCTGACAGATCAGTGGAGAAAAACTGAGCTTTGAGATGCTGCTGCAGCTGCAGTTTGGTTACTGTAGAGGGATGATTGATTCTGGTCGGTCCTCACAGTCCCCCAGGGGACGATGTCTCAAGCAGATCAATTCCACGTTCAGCCTCCTCGTATTCATAAAGATGCTCGGTGCTGCCTGCCTGACAGAAGTTCACAGGCTGGACTGCATTTTCATGAAACGAGAAGATAAAGACAGAGAAAGTAAACAGGCTTGAAAGTATTGCAGCAAGTGTCTTCAGTGTATTAATGGGCACAAACAGGAAAATGGGGGGGAAAGTTGTTTGTATAGATTGCATTCTAACTAGGGCTGCAACTAACGATTATTTTTGAAGTCGACTAATCTATAATCTAATTTTTCGATTAGTCAACGATTATCGATTATTTATTTGCTACGTTTCCCGTTTTTAACAAAGTTGGGTATTAATTGGATTTCATTGAAAAGCAGTGTATCTTTATGTGTATTGAGCTTTGTGA
>JAFBJQ010003085.1:110954-133454 GCA_016785345.1 Trinectes maculatus
GCACTTGACGTGTTTATTTTCTTTATTTTCCCGACAATACTCCCAGACTTTAGACATTCGCGGTCTCACGCTAACATCACTATGCGACTCTGCTTCAGCCATCGTTGCTACTGCATCGACTTTGCTATTGAACTTCTTCAGTGTTTAGTTCAATATGGACGCAGATGATGCAGGCTATTGCCCCTTACGTTTCCGGTGGTGCATTGCAACTTTATTTGCATGGATTCTAATGAATTGAATGGCGTTCATCATGTTGCTTAAAATAATATACGACGAGACGACCACAAAATTTCTGGTCGACCACATTTATTAGTCGACATCGTCGACTAATTGTTGCAGCCCTAATTCTAACGTTCACGGAAGATGAAGTGATTGATTCATTGATTTAGTATAAGTGTGTTTGCTTAATAATTGTATTTGGTCTGAGTGTAACCTTTGCAGTAAAAACAAAATACACTGAAAATTTGACATACCACCATAGGATGATCCTCAAAGTCATAGTTACATGGACTCAGATACAGATGTTCTCAGAGAAAAGGAGGAGTAATGTGGATGGAAGGAGGAGGTGAGGAGGAGCACACTTGATGCAAGTGGAGGGGGAAGGCAGGTTTTAGGAGGCGGAGGGAGCACACCGGGTTTATGGCTTTTTAAAAGAACCTGCAGGGCGGCTGGTGGGGGAGCAGATGGAAGAGGGGGGAGCAGAAAGATGGAAGAGGGGTCATTCCAGGACACGTTTTAAAAAAACGCCACAGCATCAGTGAGTCTCTGTGACTCCAGCTGCTGTAAATCCTGTAGCAGCACAGTGGCCCTGCAGTCTCTCTCACACACACACACACTTGGAGACACACCTGAAAGGCGCAGTGGCCCTGTAGCAGCATCAGAACCAAGTGATGTGGACATAGTCACAGTAAAACAGATAACAATAGGTGCAACATTAAAAAGTCCCATGTTCTTTGAAGGTTTCTCTTCTCATAGCTGCACGGTCAAAAACAAAAACAGTCACAATTAAAATCAATGAGGCATTTTATGCAACAGATTCATTCTGTATCTTTGAATGATTTCTTTGTTTTTAATATCAGCAAAAGATTAGTAAACAAACAATAGAGAATTTAGACAAAATATTATATGGAGTAAAATGAGAAAGACTGGCATCCAATTTGTCTGTGAGCTCATACACACTGGTGAACCTTAATATAAAGATATGAAAGGTGAATTGTGTTTTTACATTTTTTTTCCGAGTATTGTTGAAAGCTGTGGAAAAGGCTTGAATGTGAACGTTTACTCAAGAGAAACATGACATTAACAGACAAAGAGTAATTTATGAATGTTTTTGTATAACGAGGCCCAGAGTGACGCAGCAGTGTAACTGTCTGTGTTGGCGAGCAGCAGTGTTGTGAACAGGAAGAACAGCGTGAGCCACAGGAAGTGATCACCAGTGCCAGAGAGGGACTCCCTCTGATAGGAGGGGGCGAGTGACAGCGACACTCCTGCAGGGAGAGAGAGAGACACCACCTGCTCCTCTGAGGTGTGAGCTGCCCAAACACAGAGTCGTGATTGCGGCGGCGTTTTCACAGTGGGAACTTCGACAAACTTAAAATAGCTTCCTGTCACTGAGCGTCATGTGTTGAATTTACTCTGGTGATGTCACAGAAATCATCTCTCCATGTTTCTCTGTAGTGGAGGTCACGGCGGCACTGACCCAGACCTGTCTGTCTGTAACCTTGTCTTCCAGACTTGACTTTTCCTGGCTCGGTTTTAGTTGCACAGGTCAGTGATGAGCCTGGTGCGGAATCTTTTCCATACATTCACACTCAGCAGGAGCCTCTGACGTCAGCGGCTGCACAAGATGCTTTCTGATTCCTGGGATGTAAAAACCATGTTGGAAAACTTGGTAAACGCATCCTCTTTTCCAAAATACATTTCAAAGAGAAAGATGAACTGTGTGAATATGAATGAATACTAAAGCTGTATTACTTCCTGTCTACAGTATTTACACACACAGTATATACAGTATTTCTCTCTATAGGCCTCGCCCTCCCCCCCACCCTCTTTCTCTCTCTCTCTCTCTCTCTATCTCTGCAGTATGTAGTTTATCACCTAGTTCTATCAGTGTGTCAGGTTTAAGAGGCTGAATGAATGTCCCCTGCACTCCCACTGCTGCTCAACACACACTGTGTGTGTGTGTGTGTGTGCGCGCGCTTGTGCGGACACCCGCTGAAATGTCTCATGTTCTTCTTGTTTGTTTGAGGACGTCCATTCTGTGGCAGAGTGTCTCACTGAGCCGCATGTGTCTCACTCTCAATCAGAAATAATTCAACTTCTCTCTAATGGTTTCCTCTTTGTGCAGCTCCACACGACCGCCTGCAGCTCAGTGTCTGACCCTAAAGTCACTGCTGCCCCATCATCAGATAGTTTTCTGTGGCTGTGTAACCTTGGTGACCGACATGTTTGTTTGTGGTGTGTGTGCTATGTGCTGCAGTCCTCAGTAACCTGAGCTTCGGCAACACACACTTTACTGAGTTTGTTGTTATTGTTCATCAGCAGTGGGTCTTTCTTGTTGTTTTGTGTTACCTGGCTGGCTGCAGCCCATCCTCAGTGGTCTGGTCTTTGTTCAGCTGGTAGCGTCACATCACGTCACAGTTTTACTCTCGTTGGCAGGAAAACAAGAGACTTTCTCAGCCACATTCACACATGATCGACTGAACACTTAAATACACAAAGTCAAAATGAAAGATTTACTTTTTATGCTTAAATGGAGACGTTTGACAAATTAAAGACAAAGACAATTTAGACGCCCGCATTTATAAACATTTGGTCAAACTGTTGATAGATAAAACTGAAATAAGGTCAGCTGACACATGAAACCAGATGAAGTTTGAACTGAAGGTGGCACTTTCAGAGCATTACATCTCAAAAGATAATCACAGAAAATGTTTCATGTTTTTATGGATTCAAATTCTCCTGAGCTTGTATGTGTTTATTTAATGTCTATGTGTGTCTTTGTGTGTGCGCGTGGGCGTCCATATGTGTATGTGTGGTGGTGGTTGGAGCCATGGGAACAGACATATGGTGATGATTGGATGCCAGGAAGGTCAGTCCCTCAGTGAGGCAGAGAACCAGAGACGTGAAGCCAAGACCGCGGCAACCGGGGCAGATATTTCAGCCACTTGCTGTTCTTGTTTAAACATGAAGCAAAAAAAAAGATTCTTTTTTTGATGGTGTTATTTGATCAGCCTGCACCAACACGGGCGGATCATGCATGTTCAGCGAAGGTCGAGCTCAAATCGCATGACCTTTCGCCAGCTGCTTCCTCCTGCTTCCATGTTCTCCTGTTTGACACTGAGTTTGTTTTTCTGACGTGAGAGTGTTGGTCACTTTTACACTGTGCAGAGAGGAGTTTGTCTGACTTGGTTTCTCTCTGACCTTTACTGCAGCACCTGCCACTGGACAAATTGTGAACTTTGTACACAAGACAAATGGCACTCAGGCTGCGGTGACCTTTGCTGAACATATGAACAGATGTCCTGGTTGTTACAGGAAGGATTTGTTGATCTCACAGCTTTTATTTTGCTGTTTGTTCCGATCAACTTCACGTCACTACTGGTTCTTTTAGTGGTTCATCCTCTAGTTTGAGTCCAAATGTCCTTGAAATATACTTTTGTTCAGTCTTGTCTCTTGTGGGTTTGCACGTGTGTGGTTGTACGTGGGTGTGTGGGTGCGTGTATGAGAGGGACCTGTCCAGGTAGTTATAATATGACACCAGCAGCAGAATAGAGTTAAATGCTTCATGAATTTCAGAATAATAATCCAGTTTGCTGCAATGCCACTGCAGTGCAACACCCTTGTTCTCTGTGTGTGTGTGTGTGTGTGTGTGTGTGTGTGTGCGTGTGTGTGTGTGTGTGTGTGTGTGTGTGTGTGAATGGACAAACATTTGTCCAGTCAGCTCCTACTAAAAACTATAACCAGCATAAGAATGAACATACATTTAGCACATTAATGTAAGCCAGCTCAGATGCCTTCACCCCAGGTTCTCCAGCTGATCCTGGAGAACCCTGAGTATTTCTCAGGCCTGATGAGTACTCACCAGTGGTACTCCTGGCTCTACACATGTCTCTGCTCCTCACTGTGACCTCTGACCTCTCTGAGTAAACTAGACTGACTGAAAAATGAAAAAAAAAACAGTTTTCTGTCTGTGTTTATAATAGTTTATGTTTTTCAAATACCTCTTCAGCTCCATGGACCAATCATCATGAGGCTCTCCCTGCTCCTCCCCCTCCTACAGACCCCGCCCCTCCCTCCGCTCAGTCGATGCCGTCTGTCAGCCCTCTCAGCCAATGATGGTGTTGCATTATTATGCAGACGCCTCAGTACAGACCCTGGCCACACCCCTCAGCCTGTGATTAGCCCAGACTCTGTGGAGGTGCTGGGCCGGTCCTACCCTCGTGATGACATCACCAACGTGACCCCAAAAATCTTGGCCAATGTCGGTCGCAACCTTCACAACCAGCATCATCATCCTCTGTGGCTGATTAAAGAGCGAATCAAAGCTCACTTCTACAGGTAGGCTCTTCAAACTGTTGCCTAGCAACATCATGTCTTTAGTTTTTGATTTGCAGCCTAAAACCAGGTACTAGAAATAAAGCAGGTGTGACATCAGAGGTGAAGAGGTTACACAGAGGTGTCATGAAATTACGAGAACAAATAAAACACTCTCATGCTTTACTGTGGTCTGTTGTGTGATGCTATGTGTTGTCAACATGTCCATTGTGCTTTTGTTGTTGTTGTTTTCTCCTGGTATCGCCCCAGTTCCTATGTCGGTCGCTGGGGAAACCCCCTCTTCTCTGTACATGACAACCTGAGCCCAGTGGTGACTGTGGAGCAGAACTTCGACAGGTCAGCAACTTTAATGACTGATCGATAGATTGAGTAAAGTGACCTGCAGACACTTTTTTTTCAAACTTCTTTTTCCTGTGTGATCTATCTCAGTAGTTGTAGTTGTGAAGCTGATTGGTTTGCGCTGTTTGATTGACAGTTTGCTGATCCCACCTGGCCACCCAAGCAGGAATCGAGGTGACAACTACTACCTGAACAGGTGTGGGTCCATAACAGCGTCACACTCATTATCGCTGTGTGTCCATGTTGTTGCACGACCTGTAGTTTTCCTGTGCTGGCGACTGTCATTGACCCAGAGCTGACCTGCATCACTGGCGTCACTTACAGACAAATGAATCCATTGTCCAAGTGAAACACTGCCAGTGGTTATTTAATTAATTCAGGCATTTACAGAAAGGTTCAGTTTTCAGGAGTTAGAGACATCTATTGGTGACGTTGCAGATTGCAGCCACTTAAATTGGAGCTAATGAAGAGTAGTATAGTCACTTAATTGATCAGATTCAATGACAGTAGAAATGTTTTACAAATCAACAACAGCAAATGTCTTATTTTGTGTGTGTGTTTGCGTGTAGGAAAATGATGCTTCGCGCTCACACGTCCGCCCACCAGAGGGAGCTGGTGATGTCTGGTCTGGATGCCTTCCTATTGGCCGGAGACGTGTACCGACGGGATGAGATCGATGCCAGTCATTATCCCGTCTTCCACCAGATGGAAGGAGTTCGACTCTTCTCCAACCACGAGGTGTGACGAGTGCGCATGACAACATATTTCTCTGTGAAAGTTTATCTCAATTTGCAGGCTAATGTAGTTCATATATTACGTATTACTGTAATATCTCATTTGTCACCTGGTGCTTTAGTTCATTGGGTTATTTACAGCCTCTAATGTCCTGGTTTCTCACACACTTGATTTACAGTTTTCATGAGTTTGATCAAAGTTATCCAGAATAAGTTTTTGGATAAAATTGTGAAGTGAACTGGGGCAAGTTCTGGATCCTGGGTGAGTCGGTTTGAAACGACCTGAATATATAAAAATATATTCTCTATGACACAAAGCGTCCTGTGTCTTCCAGCTGTTTTCGGAGGTGCAGGGTGGCGAGCAGCTGTCTCTGCTGGAGCATGGAGGCAGGAGGACATCTCAGAAGCAGGAGACGCACACTCTGGAGGCTGTGAAGCTTGTGGAGTTTGACCTGAAACGCACACTGACACGACTCGTCACTCACCTGTTCGGACGAGGTGAGTCCTTTTTATCATCATGATCATAATCATCATTTCATTTTTCCTCTTCCTCTTCTCCTAAACTCCTTCTTTATCTTCTTCTTTCCCCTCCTCGTCATCCTCTTTTCAGATGTGGAGATCAGGTGGGTCGACTGTTACTTCCCCTTCACTCACCCCTCCTTTGAGATGGAAGTGCGTTTCCAGGGCGACTGGATGGAGGTGCTGGGCTGTGGAGTGATGGAGCAGGAGCTGTTGAACTCTGGTTAGACAACACCGTTAAACTATCATGTCACACATAAACACACACACATACGTCCACATATCAGTGAAAAGGGGCGTTGCCATCCTGTTCTGTGATGTCATTTGGAGTTATATATCGTCCATGTTTATGTATTTCTTTAATTGGAGTCATTAGTATCAACGTTGTGCTCTATGTGCAAGCAGCAGACAAACAACCACATGTGTCAATACCAGCTCGACAGTGATCAAACACACACACACACACACACACACACAGGCCTGTGTATACACAGGCAGGTCAGGATTTGATTGGTCAATTTGTCCTACAGGATGTTTAGTGCACTTCAGCCACTCAGCCTGTCGCACAAGATTTAAACACGCATGCACAATGTTTGAACACATGAAATAATCTCTCTCTCTCTCTCTCTCTCTCTCTCACTCTCTCTCTCTCTCTCTCTGCCTGTGCTTGTCAGTGTCTCTCACTCCTTCCTCTCCTGTCTGCTAAGTGGCTCACTTGCTGTTGTGCCCTTGAACAAAGCTGTAACACTGTGCTCTACTTCACTGCTGCTTCTTCATGTCAATAGTACATTTTTTAAGACGAAAAGAGGGTGTGTGTGCGTGTGTGTGCATGTGTGACTTTGATAGAGTTTCTACTTCCGCTGTCACTGTTTGGGCCTCAGCATCAATTTAACCACCTACTGCTTCTACTGTCAGAAGGAAATACTGCTTCTTACACACACACACACACTGAGTAACAGCCAAAGTGTAAAATGGCCAAAGGCTCTTCCATCTCTCTGCGTGTGTCCTGAAACAGTCTAATTCAATTGTTGATTTGCAGTGTGTGTGTCTGCCCTTGGTCCTGCAGCAGTGTTCTTGACATCCATGGAGAGAGAGAGAGACATATTGCATTCTCTCTCTCTGTCTCTCTCGCTCTCTCACACACACACACACACACACACACACACACACACACACACACACTCGGATGTAAACCCTCGTTTGTTCTTTGTTGTCTTTTCATTCTTGGTCACTGAATGTTCTGGAGGACTGAGGGAGTTGAGTTTGTCAGAAACACACAAACAAACACACACAAATAAACCATGTGCAAACGCCTCCTTCACTCTCACTCTCACTCTCTCCACCTCCTCTCTCTCTCCACTGCCGCAGTGTGGCACCGTTGCCTTGGAAACCACTCATTCAACCCCCCCAGCACCCCATTCTCTCCTCCTCACACACACACACACCAGCACTTTTCTGGAGCACAGTGAGTGAGAGATGTTGAGAAAGGGCCAGCAAGGGGAAAAAATGTGGGTGAGCGAGCACAGAAGTTAATGTGATAAAGAGAGAGAGTGACAGGTGAGATGTGGGGCGGGGTAGTGGGGGGAGGCAAGAGAAAAAAGGAAGGAAAGAAAGAGAGAAGGGGACTAGATATAATCCACTGAGGGGAGGATGGAGGGAAGATTAAACGAGTGGCAGGACTTTTTCACCACAAGGAGGCAGCAACATTGGATACCTGTGTGTGCGTGCGTGCGTGTGTGCGTGCATGTGTGTGTGTTATTTAATGGTGTGGAAGCGTGACTGCCATATGTGTTGCCTGAGGCCCAGTGTGATGAGAGTGAGAGTTAATGAGAGATGGAAGAGGAGGAGATGGAGGAGGGAGCAAAGGAACAAGGGAACACGGAAAAGGAAACAATGTAGGTTTTTAGGAGGTGGAAGAGTGAAGACTGAGGAGGGAAGGAAGGAGCAGTTGAGGCCAATTGAGGGATGAGGTATAGTATGAAAGAGATGGAAGGGTGGGGGGGTGAGAGCAGGCAGGAGGGAGCTCTGGTGGAAGCCAAGGAAGCAGGAAATGAGGAGGAATAAAAGGAAGGAGGAAATGGGAGAGGGATGAAATAAGGGAGGAATAAGTAGATTTACAGGGGAGAGATGGAAAGAGGAGCCAACGCAGGATGGAGTGAGGAAGGTAGAAAGGAAACGAGGGAGTGTTAGAGGAGAGAGACTGAGGGTGGAGGGAGGGAGATAAATGTCCTCATTAGTGTGTGTGGGGTGGGGAGGCGAGGAAGATGCAGAATGGTGAGAGAGAGAGAGAGAGAGAGAGAGAGACTATTTCTTCACATTTACCCCCATAAACACACTCACACACACACCTTTCCGTCACGCTGTGTGTGTGTGTGCGTGTGTGTGTGTGTGTGTGTGTGTGTATACATTATTGTTGAATAATTTAGTATTGGTTTGGTTTGTATGACTTCCATTTTTTGTGTTTGTGTATTTGAGTGTGTGTCTGCCCTTTACAACCAGGTGTGTTTATCTTTTTCATGACAGTGTTTGTGTGAATATTTGTTTCAGCTTAAGTTGAGTTAAATGTGTGAGTTCATGTGTGCTGTGTGTTATTTATCAGAATGTGTGTTTGTGTCTTTGTGATATTTTCGTCTCCTTTAGTTTTGTGGCCTTGTGTTTCTTCTCTTTGAGGCTTTGAGTAATTGTGTGTCTGTGTGTGTCCCTCAGGGGTTTTTCCTCCCGTGTCAGCAGGCAGCATATGGGACTGAGCATTAATGACCACGCCTCGACACCAAAATCTGATTTACTCACTCACACACACACACACACACACACATTCACCTCATGGGACAGGGGCAGTGAGTGAAAACGCCTGTGTGTGTGTGTGTGTGTGATGGGTGTGAAAGCCAAAATCTGATTAAAGTCGTGTTGGCAACAATTAACAGCCTTTCAAACTGACTGCACCAAGTCCTGTGGGACTCTGCGTGTGTGTGTGTGTGTGTGGTTCAGGTGGCAGCTCTCTGTGTTAATCCCCCTCCTCCTCAACCTCTGAATAAATCATGTGACCTTTCCCCTCCCTCCTTTCATCCTTCCATCCATCCTTCTCTCATTAAGCCGCCAGGCTTTCATTTCTTTTCCCTCTTCTTTCTCTCCCTCTTTTTTCCCTCTTTCTGATGAGTTTGCAGTTTAATCCCTCGCCCCCACCCCAACCTCCCACCCCCTCCCTGTGTTGTCTTTCTTTCCCTCTGTCCATCAGAAGATGGAGGGATGAAGCAGGTATGGAGGATGTGACATATATTTGGAAACGTGATGACCTCTCTCCAGTTAATTGTGTTTTCAGGCTTGTAAAGCTCCGCCCCCTCCTGTTGACCTCTGACCCTCCAAGGTGATTGACAGGTCCTCACACTCCTTCATCTATCCATCCATCCTCCATCCCTTTACCCATTTCACCCCCTTACTCCCACTGGGGGTAATAACTGGTGGACAGCTGGTGCCCCCCGATCCCCCCCACACACACACACATAGCTGTCTACCCTTTGTGTCTTTGTGTGTGTGTGTGTGTGTGCGTGCGTGCGTGCGCGTGCGTGTGTGTGTGTCAGTCTCTGGGGTTTGCGAAGGGCAGAACAAACATTTGTTTGTGCAGTGATCCATCTCAGCCTGGACCAGTTCCCCCATAACAAACTGCCACTGAGGTGGTGTGTGTGTGGGGGGGGCAGGCAGACAGACAGACAGACAGACAGACAGACAGGGGGGGTTTTCTCATGTTAATGTGAGTGTCTGTGTATAGATGTGTGTGATCACTAGGGGTGTCCCGAGTCGGATACCCGTGTCTGTATCAGACCTGAGACTGATACAGATACTGGTCTCAAGTACTCGTACTCGCAAAAATACTCGGATACTCTGCACCGATACCACTTTACTTGTAGGAGACATCATTACGTTTCCTCCGCTGTGCAGGACCAAACGTGACGCAGTGTAGCTTCACAACACAACCAACTTTACTGCAAACACTGGAGAGGTGAGACAACGCGACACCAGACAACCCACAGACGGTAAAAATAACCGAAGCCGCCTGATGAAGTGAAGTGTTCATGAAAGTCTTGTTGACTCCAGACGTAACCATAGAGATCTGTGTTTAAATGTGTGAGTGAGGACAGAGGACAGACTGACACACATCAATAAGTGAGCGCTTACTGCTGAGGCAGTGTCACAAGCTCTGTTGTCGTACTGTAGGTTAGTGTGTAAAGAAAAAGACAGGAGGTCTGGACCAACAACAACGACGACAGCGACGTTCTGTGGCGTGTTCATGTGGACTGTTGAATATGAACGTGGTGTTGGTGAGCTCTGCTGAGACTCGCCCTGCTGAGACTCGCCCTGCTGAGACTCGCCCTGCTGAGACTCGCCCTGCTGAGACTCGCCCTGCTGCTGCTGCTGCTGCTGCTGCTATAAATACTCTGAGCAGATACAAATAGCTGGTGCGGCTCTTGGTTTGATTGGCTGCGGGTTTGAAAACGACGGCACCGGGTCAGTGCTCCTGTCAGAATCAGGTGTTCTTTAATCCGTGAGGACGTTAACGTGGAACCTGTCGTTGTCAACTTCAGTCGCCGTTTTTGTTCTAGACAACACTGGAACCAGGAAACGTCTTGATGCGTGGAGTTGTGTGTTAAAAATAGATGTCTGACTTTAACAAGTGATGCGAGTTGTTTGTGAGACGAGCGGTTCTGAATGACACAGGAAAAGAAAACGTTAATGTTGTATCGCCTCTGGAATCGTGTAACAATGGGCGACTGTTGATCGCACACTGACTTGGCTCCAGTCTAAAGTGTCAATTAGTGAAGAATAAACCGTCATGTCTCTTGTCCCTCATTGGTCAGATTGTGGATGTCTTATCATGGCCACCTAAAGTCAATGACCAATCAAGAAATTCATCTCGGAATTGATCAGTAGCTATTGATTGATTGATTCGGTCCTGTTTACGCAGCTTCTTACTCGATGTGAGGTGGCAACTTTTGTCTCATGATTTGGAGAAAAGTCAAAATGTAGAAAAAAGTTGAGTTGTTCTTTTTGACACACAACAGAGAACAGGATTAAAGGAACAGGATTAAAGTGCTCAGCCTCCTTCCACTTCTGCCAAAGTCACACATCAAGATTTAATCAAACCAGGCGCTAACTTTATTAGAAAGTAAAACAAAGCTGCTTTTTAAAGCGCTGCCTCTGATATAGTTTATAAATCCTCAGCACTGAGGTTGAGTCGAGTTTTATTGCTTTCAGGCAGTGAGCTGTGCTCCTGCTGAGCCCATGTTCATCCCGGAGCTTCACGCTTCACAGCCAACAAGTCTCTGTCAGATCTGAAGACAAGAGGCCCCAGATCCTTTCGGATGACATCATCAACGCAGCACAAATCCCAGACACGCCGCGTTGGCAGTGACTCCACAGACTCTGGATGTTTGTCGGAGCTTAGGTGTCCTAACCAGCGTCTCTGGGATTTGTCCTGTGAAGACCTGGGCTCTGCCGCCTTCGGGGGCGCTCGCTCGTGTTTACAGGTCTGCCACTGCTGGAGCGCCATCAACAGCCCGCAGAGAAAGTCCTCCTCCTTCAAGAAGAAATGCATCTTTATTTTTATGAATGAAATAAGTCACTATAGTTTAGCGGCGTCTGACAAATGAAGCTGTAGATCACATGAGAGGAGCCAGTGCTGCAGCATGTGTTATTTATTGTATCATACATAATGTTCACTGCACTGAGGTCAGATTAATTGATGGAGGCACAGTGATGTATTTAAAGCCTGATGGTAAAGTGATGTTGTGTGTCATCAGACTCAGTTTGTCAGTTTGTAGCTCTTACAGCTGGGGGGGGCGGGGGCGGGGGCGGGGCGCCGTCATGCTCATCCATCAGGTTTACACTCGACATGTGACAGTGTGGTTTGTTGGTTTGTTGGTGTGATGGTGTGATGCAGTGTGGTGACGACTGACTGAGACTCAGATGTTGAGCAGGTCTCAGCTCAGTCAGTGTCCATTTTTAACCCTCTGCTGACTCAGCATTTGGCAGCAAACACACTTCTCTTAGTTACATAAGAACAATTACACAACACACAGACACACACACAGACAGACTGTGTGTAGGTTGCTTATTATTCACTGCAGAGCAGTTGGATAATTGAATCTCTGTCCTCGCTGACTGATGGACAGCTGCTCTGAGGCCCGCCATGCTGATGTCATCACACCTTCTCATCATCATCATCATCATCACAACCACACAGCGACATCATTCTCATACGTCTTCAACATCAGCATCCTAAACTCTTTTTACTGCGCGAAACTGTGTGGATTTTGCTGCTACAGTTGTTTGTCCGCAGAGACTTACTAATGAACACACACACACACACACACACACACACACACATACACGCACACACTTGTTGCCGTAGAGATACGTTGTCAGTGTTGTTTAATGAGCTGTGTGTTGCACAGTGTTTGTGGTTTCTAATAGAGTGGTCTACTTCAGTAGCGTTTGATGTCAGCCCCAAGACACGGTGGGCGGGTGGAGAGGGTGGGGGTTGGGGGTGGGGGGTGTATTGTAAATAATGAGATGAGGATAAAACTTCAGTTTCAGTGACATTTGCCACACTGATTATATTCTGAAGATTTTTACTGAGGGTTTGTTCATGTTTCATGTGTGTGTGTGTGTGTGTGTGTGTGTGTGTGTGTGTGTGTGTGTGTGTGTGTGCGTGCGTGTGTGTGTGTGTGTGTGTGTGTGTGTGTACATCGCAGCACATGCATATGAATGAACAGAAAGAGAAAATCGGTTTCACTGTTTCAGCTCGTTTGTGCTTCACTGTGTAAAGAGCGGGGGGGGGGGGGGGGTCCTTGGGTCTCTGCAGTCTTCAGGCCCTGAGCAGAGGAACATGTTCAGCTACGAGTTGGAAGGTAGAAGAAGAAGGTCATGGACATGTTTTTTTCCTCTGTTTGACAGGAAAGAAGTGACCCACATACATGAAGGACAAAACCCTCACAGTAGCTTAATGATGTGTGCGTGTGTGCGTGTGTGTATGTGTGCGTGTGTGTATCTGAGACCTTTAACTGCTGTAGCTGCTCGTCAGTTCCACAGGATGGAAGTTCACAGCTGAGCAGACAGGACAGGACCCATCAAACATTAATGCTGAAAAAGTTGAAACACAGGCTCAAGGATGTGAACATTCTGTTTGGGTAGTCAAAGGTCAAAGGTCATTCTCACGTCAAGTTTAAACAGCGTGAACATTTTTGACCTAGTTGAAGTTGCTTTGAAGGAAGGTGTATGAAACAGGAGACGCAGCCTGCTCTGATGCTGCTGCTGCTGATGACGACAGTGAGACACGTCACATGACTGACGCACAACGTCAACAAACAACAGATCTGACTCATGCATATGAATGGGGTCCATGTGGGACGCAGGAGGCCGCTGGTTGTGAGTAGCTGCAGAGGGTAGAGTCAGTGTGAATAATCTGTGAATCAGGCTCCGATGATGCTGATCTTCTGATGATGCTGATCTTCTGATGATGCTGATCTTCCGATGATGCTGATCTTCTGATGATGCTGATCTTCAAGCAACTGTCACCAACACGCAAAGAGCCAACAGGATCATTTGTCATGAATTATAAATCATTGCTGTTTCACAGCTTCACGTCAGCTCCTGTTTAAAATGTACAGATCATTGGACACCGTGCCTCCACCCGTCTCCGTCCTTTCACTCCACTTCCAGAGTGAGACAGATGCTAAATGCTGACGTGGTGACGCAACAAGTTGCTGTGCACCAAGACGTTCAACCCCTGTACAGCAGCAGTCAGTGTGAGTGCGAGTTTAGTTGTGTGTGTGTGTGTGTGTGTATGTGTGTGTGTGTGTGTGTGTTAGGCAGTGTAATAGAGCACTGGTAGAACAAGTCGGGGACGTCTGGTTTATCTGGCGTCCTGTCCTGACGAGCTGCATGTGTGTCTCTGCAGCGCGCTGTCGCCTCATTAGAGAGGACGGGCCCCGTTAGCGACTTACATTATTACTGCACCACAACGCTCTGTGTGTGTGTGTGTGTGAGATGAAGTGAATCCTCAGAGACGCACACACACACACACACACACACACACACACACACGGTGCACTCAGGCGTGTCAGTCTAATGAACATGTAGACGTCTTTATGAAGGGAAGAGTCAGCTGTGCTCTTTTCTCATTACAGAGCGCTCAGGTTGAATCACTGTCTGAAATCACCTCACCTCTCTGCTGGCGATTAATCATGTCTGACGCCATTAAACGTCTCATCTCTTCTCCTTCCTCTCACTCCCCTGTCACGCTGCCGGGGCAAGCGAGGAAAGGTCAGTGAGGTGTCTGTGTTGCAGGGAGAGGAAACAAGCAGGGGTCGAGGAGGTCGAAGGTCGCAGGAGTAAATGGCAAGAAGAGGTCGAACTGAGACGTGTAATTAAAACACGGATGTATATACAGTACATGTAGGTACAAACTCGTGCTGCGTTCAGGTGCCTCTCCTCTAACGTCTACCTTTATCAGCGGGCAGTTGACCTCTGAGTTTACCACTCTCACGCCTTGCTTCAGGACCTGATGAGAACGTTAAGTGTGACATCGTGAAGGCTGCAGCGTTTATACTACATATGTTTTGACAAACATCAAAATGGCTGCCACCAGATGGTCACCATTTTAGATGCTGATGTGTGAGTGGATTTTTCTGATCTGGGGCAGGGAGGGAGGTTCGAGGAGGAGAAATGGGCTGTGTCCGAAATCGCCCCCTAACCCCTACTCCCTACTCCCTATATAAGGAAATAAATGTAGTGCACTATATAGTGAGCTCAACAGAAAAATCTTTCGGACACTTTAGGACACTACTCTCGGCGCAGGTAATTACGTCATCGCTGTCGCACAATTAAAACGTACCACATTATTGTCATCTCACAAAATACTTGTTTGTTTACCACTGCATTTTTATTAAATTAGAGGCTTTTGATTACTGTCCTGTACTTTTTATTTTCGTAATTTGTTATATTTTATAATATTTATGTATATTTCCCTCCCGCCCCTCCGCCATTTTCACTTCCACGCAGCCCAGAGAATTTCTGGCAATGCATGATGGGATATCTTGGTCCGGTTAGTGACCATCGGATGTACACTACATTTCGCGGTGAATTGTGGGATACATTGAGTGCACTATATAGTGGACATGCTATGATCCCTAAGGTTTCGGACACCACTACAAAATGGCGTGCTCACTATATAGGGCACTATATAGGGGTTAGGGGGCGATTTCGGACACAGCCATGGTTTCAGCCCAACTGTGTTTGAGTCGGACAGATGGAGAGGCAGACACACAGGCAGACACACACAGACACACACACACAGTGTATGTGTCTGCGTGTGTGTGTGTGTGTGTGTAGAGGTGTGCTGCAGTTGAGGGGGATTTCCCTCCTTCTGTTGATGATGTTCTCATGTCTCATTATCCAGTTTGTCGTCCAGCGAGGACACAGTTTGTCCCTGTATGGGGCCATGTTGTCATGAGGAGCACAGTGAGAAGCAGGAAGCAGGTAACAGCCT
Source organism: Trinectes maculatus (assembly GCA_016785345.1). Lineage (NCBI taxonomy): Eukaryota > Metazoa > Chordata > Actinopteri > Pleuronectiformes > Achiridae > Trinectes > Trinectes maculatus. The sequence goes on from JAFBJQ010003085.1 coordinate 126,648, forward strand.
TTGATGTGTGTGTGTGTGTGTGTGTGTGTGTGTTTGTGAGTCTCAGTTTGTTGGCTGTGGTGCAGTAGCTTAGAACCAGACTGAGAGGAAATGAGTGGATCCTCAGAGGTTTGGATCAGCAGAAGAATGAACATCAGGGAGTTCCATCACACGTTGTTTTTTTCAGATCAGATATTAAACATGGAGTCGTCTCCACAGAATGTGTCGCATCACACACAGTAACATCATAAGTGAAGGCAGTCAGTCATATGACCTCCCCCTCGACCCCCCCATTAGACTGTCTCATGGGACAGTGTGGAAGACACAGTGTCTTAACCTCCGCTAAAGAGAGGATCAGGACACTAAGCTTCTTCATGTCTAACCTGGTCAGAGCCCGACCAGTAATCCACCTATAATTACAACCTGATCTCACACACCTGAGAGTGTCTCTGTGTGTGTGCGTGTGTGTGTGCGCGTGTGTGTGTGTGTATCTGTCTGTCTGTCTGTGCGTGCGTGCGTGTGTGTCATTTGTAGTGTAAAGAAGTGATGAGAGCTGATGGTTTGACCTGTAGAGTCTGTAGTTTCTGTAGTTGTGGGTCAAAGGTCACAGTGACCTCGGTAAAGGTCAGTGTGTTTGGCGCTGGTGCTGATCTTTGTCAGTATTATAACGTGCTGGTGTTTTGTGACGTTCAGTGACGAAGCTCAGGCAGGTTTTCAGAGAAGCAGGTGAAGCAGATAAACAAATCAAAGAAACCACACACTCGATTCTGTTTTAACACAAACCAGTTAGTAACACACACACACACACACACACACACACACACACACACACCATATCGATCTACAAACCGCCACGTAAACCCCCGTGTTGCCCGGTTACTAATCAGGCTGCATAATTTATGTTGTCCACATTATTAATTCAGGAGCACGGCTCAATATCAGGCGGCCGCCGCAGACGGTTTCACCACATATTGTTTCCATGATCCATATTCATTACTGAGGAGCTGGTACGCTTCACGTTCAAGAGTTCAAACACGCCTGCGCTCACGTCCAGGGCGACACGACCGAAACTGTGGTCAGAAATGAAACATCAGCCTTCGCCGTGGCTGCGGTCAGCACTTTGTGACTTCGTCAGGAAAAGTTCTGCAGAGAGACACAGCCCCATCTCCCGGCTCGTCCACGCTGAACCTGGCCAACCTGCTCCACCTGGGACAGCGCTGCTGTACGGCACATGTCCACAGAGGGAGCACCAGTGTGTTCACCAGCTCAGAAACGAGCGGGTTCTGCAGAGTTGAGTCGACTGCAGATGAAAAGAGTGAAGGTGGCATCGGTTGAACAAGCAAAACTCCATTTCCTTGTTTCCCATGTTACGTTGCAGTCAGATCAGTCCTGTTTCCCTCTTCGGGAGCTGCCACTGCGTCTCCATCTATAAATCACAGTGTTGCAGACCGATGGAGGCTGCCAGAAGTCCATTTAGGAGCGCTAATGGTGACAGATGAGTGTGTGGTGAGGTGAAGATGAGTCTCTGAGGGCTTCGTGTTAACTTGTTCCTCTGACTGGTCCAAAGCAGCAGATGTTGGACTCTGGAACTGATGGAGGAGCCAACTGTTCATTCTCACAGAGGAGGCTTTTATTTTGAAAGTCAGTCGCGTCACACATAAGTAGAAGTGGCAGTAAAATATTTTGAGTAGTTTTTCTCTGATGCGTGTAACATCATGCTGAAGAGGGAGCAGAATCTTTGATGGGACAGTGGCAGTGACTGTGTGTGTGACCCCCCCGCCCCACCCACCCCCACCCCCATTCACCCCCGACAGTCTGACACGCTCAGGCCTGTTGCTGTTTGGTCTGTGGTCCAGACCTCGTCAGCAGTGATGATGCTCTCAGCTCCAGTTTCAGGTAGTTTTAGTGGAGAGATGATGTCGTTACAAACGAATGAGAGGAGCAGGGCGGCGGAAGAGGGAGCAGAATCTTTGATGGGACAGTGGCAGTGACAGTGTGTGTGACCCCCCCCCACGCCCCCATTCACCCCCGACAGTCTGACACGCTCAGGCCTGTTGCTGTTTGGTCTGTGGTCCAGACCTCGTCAGCAGTGATGATGCTCTCAGCTCCAGTTTCAGGTAGTTTTAGTGGAGAGATGATGTCGTTACAAACGAATGAGAGGAGCAGGGCGGCGGAGGTAAAGACAAGCTGGATAGATGAGTCTGTCAGGAGGATGGAGGGATGAGGGAGGAGAGAGACGGACTGCGGGTGATGGAGTGATGGTGGAAATGTGGGGGAGAAAAACGATTAAGTTGAGAAGGAGGGAAGCGTGATGGAGAGCAGGAGAAAGTTGAAATGGGGGGATTAGAGAGGGCTGGAGTGAGGGATGAGAGGAGGAGAGAGAGGAGGTGGATGTGGATGAGCGAGAGAGAGAGAGAGGCAGAGAGGAAGAATTGAAAAGCGTAAATACAAAGGATTGATTCTTTTCTCATCGCATCAGTCTGCACACACTCTCTCTCTCTCTCTCTCTCCCTCCATCTCTCTCTCTCTCTCTCTCTCTCTCTCTCTCGCTCGTCCTGGCAGCTGTTGGTCAGTATCTGATGCGTCAGTTTTCTGGTGAACTTATTTTCTTTTGCTCTACGTTAAATTAATGTGTTAATCTGGTTTCAATCAAATTTATCAATCAAATTTTATTTTTTTAACACTATAGATTAAAAACAATGTTTCCATATTCACAAACCCGCCGTCACGCTCTCTAATTATAATCAGTGTTTTCTGTCATGGCGGCCTCGGTGATCACAGCACTTCATCACGATCCCGCAGCTTAAGACCACAACCGCCACCGCGCTCTCTAATAACGCAGTCATAAATATATTCATGGCAAATATAATTAGGAGCAATGGAGACAGATGAGGGGAGAGGAGGAACGAGAGAAACCGAGGAGAAATGATGTATCGCAGAGGAGCTGGAAGCAGACACGTGGGAGGATGATGAAAAACAAAACAGGAGAAGATGAAAGAGAAGAAATATCAAGTGAAGTGCTGCAGGAGACACACGAGGACACGGAGAAGAGACAAGAGGAAGTGAAGGAGGAGACGGGAGGTGAAGGAAGAGTAGGAGGAAGTGAAGGGGCCTGGGAGGGGTGGCGAGGGGGGTGGGGGGGTGGAGATCTGATTGATTGTGCGTTATCATGAAGTGAAGATTTATTCCCTCATCTCCTGTGACCCCTCGACCCCACACTCATTTGCATAGAAACCACATTCCCCCTCTACTGATGGGACTGAGGCCGACGAGACCGGGATGTAGAGGAAGTGTAAGTGTGTGTGTGTGTGTGTGTGTGTGTGTGTGAGGGAGAGTGGGGGCAGGCAGGTTAGACATCATCATAATAAGTTGAAGCATTTCCAATCAGAGCAGGTAATTCTTCCTCCCATCTTGTGTGTGTGTGTGTGTGTGTGTGTGTGTGTGTGTGTATGTGTGTGTGTGTGTGTGTGTGTGTGTGTATGTGTTTGGATATTAGAAGCTATACAAACGCAAATATTTAGAGAAATGTCCAGATGACAAACCTCGGCCAGCTTCATGAGAACCTGGTCCTGGAGGAATCTGATCTGTGTGAACAGCAGCATGCAGACTGACACAGCTGGTACCATGGCTGCAGACTCTTATTTTGAAAGCGGTGTCAGAAACCTGTTTTTTCATGTGTCATGTCTGAGTCATTTTCTCCGTTATCCACTTATCTGAATTATCTCAGAGTTAAATCTCTGGCTGAATGTTTTCTGTCCCTGTTTCTTAAACTGCGGCTCACGAGCCACACAGAGGTCACACACTGACGTTCTGTCGGGTCGTTCTGTCGGGTCGATACTTCAGAGAGGAAACGGCTTTGTCTCAATTAGTCTTCATCCCGGAGAGAGAAGCCGCTTCCCTCTCATCTGGGTCCCAGGCTGACATCCTCAGAATTACCCATAATCCTCTATTCCTCCGAGCGTTGGCCCTTTGCTTTGACCTGCCTCCGGGCGGCTGAAGACTTTTGTTCTGAAATGAGAAATGTGCTGTTTGTAAAACTCCACAAACTCTCCAGCAGAATGATTGATAGCACAAAGTGGAGGTGGCGCCCCCTGAAGGTTAGTGGCCAACTTCATGTGACAGGACTGCTGGCAGGTTTTTACTGCCACAGAGGATTTTACATTGTGAGACATTTGTGTACAGTTTGTGTGTGTTTTTCCTCAGTACAGTGTTCTGTGCAGTGTTGTTCCACACACACACAAACCTCTGACCCTGACACACACACAGCACACAAACACAGACGCTCGATAGAGAACTCAAAATAACAAGAGCAAGTAGGTGTGTGTGTGTGCGTGTGTGTGTGTGCACGTGTGTGTGTGTGTGTGTGTGTGTGTGTGTGAGAGAGACAATGTGAGTGTGAGGCGTTCAGGTGAGGTTCAATAGATTTATTGACAACGTTAAGTTGAAGTGTTGAATAATGGAAGTGGAAATGTCCAGTAAATAACAGCAACAGCTGCTACCGATGCACATTCACACACATACACACAGACACACACATACACACAGACACTGTGACTGTGAGGTGAAGGTGTAGATGTGTGTTCAGGTTGTTAAGTGAAAAATCATCATGGACGATGTACAGGTGTTGTTCATTTTGTACAGTTTCATATTTCGGCCATGATGTTGTGATGAGACGGGGGACGTTTGTCTGTCCAGGTTCAGGCTGATACCTCTGACATCATCACACAGTCCAGTGATTTAATCATAGCTGTCCAGCAGCCTGAGAAGCAGCTGCAGACATGTTTGTCAGGATGATGACACTTGTTGTTGTTGTTGTTGTTGTGTGTTGCAGCGGGGGCGGGGAATAAGATGGGCTGGGCTTTTGGTCTCGGGCTGGAGCGATTGGCCATGGTCCTGTACAGCATCCCAGACATCCGGCTGTTCTGGAGCCGGGACGAACGCTTCCTCAGACAGTTCCGAGTGCAGGATGTCCGGCAGCCTGTCTGCTTCCAGGTACTGTCCTGCTGTCCCACTGTCCCACCATTCCTCTGTCCATCTGTCCCACTGTCCCTCTGTCCCACTGTCCCTCTGTCCCACTGTCCCACAGCCTGAGCTTCAGTCTGCTCAGATAGGACGTGTACCAGGACACAGACTGTCTTTCAGACACACTCTGTGTGTGTGTGTGTGTGTGTGTGTGTGTGTGTGTGTGTGTGTGTGTGTGAAGCTCATGTATAAAACATTTTGACAGTGGAGGCTGCCACTACTCACTTCACCTGACCTCAGACACACACAGGGACACACACACACACACACACACACACATACAGACACAGACAATGGGGCGTGTGCAGGGTTGTGTGTTGTGTTCTTTGTTAACTCACGTCCTCACTAATGAGGAACATTTCAAGTGCCAGGTAGAGGGCAGAGAGAAGAGGGGGGGTGTAAGATGTAAGGAAGGAGAGAAGGAAAGGAGTAATACTGGGATAAAGTGGTGAGAGGATGGAGGGAGGAGAGAGAGAGAGAGACAGAGAGAGAGAGAGGACACGGCATGTTGTCCTGCTGCTGTCCCCTCCATCTTATTGATTTTCTCGGTTGCTCCTGAGGGACCAGGCCAGCACGGCTCATCTCCTGCCCAGGGTCAGTGCACCTCTCCTGGGCCAAGACTCTCCACCGCTCCCCCTGAACCCTCCCCAGTCCCTCATGTACTGCGTGCCAGGTAGAGGGCAGAGAGAAGAGGGGGGGGGGTGTAAGATGTAAGGAAGGAGAGAAGGAAAGGAGTGATACTGGGATAAAGTGGTGAGAGGATGGAGGGAGGAGAGAGAGAGACAGAGAGAGAGAGGACACAGCATGTTGTCCTGCTGCTGTCCCCTCCATCTTATTGATTTTCTCGGTTGCTCCTGAGGGACCAGGCCAGCACGGCTCATCTCCTGCCCAGGGTCAGTGCACCTCTCCTGGGCCAAGACTCTCCACCGCTCCCCCTGAACCCTCCCTAAGCCCTCGTGTACTGCTGGTAATGAACTGTGACTGTCAGGAAAACCTGTGCGTGTGTGTGTAAACATTTACTCTAACAGACTCGTCCTCTGAGGAAAACCATCATCTCTGCTGCATCACCACATACTTCTGACCATGCAGCATAGATGGTAGTTTTATTCAAATTTAAATTTAAAAAAATGTTGAAATTATTATTATTATTTATTATTTTAAACTGGATTTTATTCAAATTAAAAATCACAAACAAAAATATAAAATGTCAGAATGAAACATATAACTGTACCGGCCTACATAAACACCATTCATCCCCTCACCCTGTCCCCTGTCTGTCTCCTGTCTGTCCCCTGTCCCCTGTCTGTCCCCTGTCTCATGTCTGTCCCCGTCCCCTGTCTGTCCCCTGTCTGTCCTCCAGTTCAGTCAGATTCTATATTTTGTGTTGATGTATATCATCTGTTGTGAAGAAAACATGTGGAGTAAATCTTTGGAGGCTTTGTGATCAACACGTCTCCATTTCTTCTTTCATCCTCTCTGCTGCTCCACTGATCAATAAACCAATAAATAAATGAATGAAGACATGTCACCAATTAAAGCATCTCAACTAGTGGAGGCAGGGACAGTGGTGAAGAGCAGTGCCCCCCCCCTCCCTCCCTCCCCCACGGCTCTCTGTGTGTTTATTAAAAGTTATTTTAAGGATAATAATCAGTTACAGATGAATCTCTCACTCTCTCCATCTGTTACTGCATACAACATCAGATTTGTTCTGTTGTCTCATCAATGTGATGTTGTCCCTCTCTGCTGCATTGTCCCTTTAATTCACATCCTCTTCCCACTGTCTCTTTCACTTCATCTCACTGTGTG
>JAFBJQ010003085.1:135954-138454 GCA_016785345.1 Trinectes maculatus
GCTCACCCCCAAAATGATGAAGGAGGCAAGAGAGGGATGAATCAGCGGCAGGAAGGAGCAAGACGACAGATGGGGGAGGGGTAGAGATAGAGAGAGCATCAGTACCTCTGTGAGGGAGAGAGAGAGAGAGTTGTCGTTTTCCAGTTATGTAGGTTGGAGCGTGTTATTCAGCTGAATAATGTATGATTGTTTTCTGTTCCCACAAACAGTCAGTCGACACACAAACTCAGATGTAGCCACCGTCCCATTAACTGGCCACGCCCAACGCCGCCTCGCTCACATCACCACCCTGTTTCACCAGTACCGGAAACCAGTATGCGGACTTCCAGTCATCAGTACTCCAGATTCATCAGTACTCCAGATTCACACAGCAATGAACTGATTTAACCAAATGGTTTCATATTTAATTCTGTCAGAGTGATGCATCTGGTTTTCCAGATGTGAGTTGACAGTATTTGTCAGTTGCCATGGTGATTTACCTGGTTAAGAAGTGAACCAGCTTCATAGTTAAAGCTAGCTAAGGTAAACTGATAAACATAGATCGTGATTCACAGTACGGACCAGAGGACACACACACACACACGCGCACACACACAGCTGTCTCCTGAGTGTTTGAACCTTCATGTTTTCCGTGTAGAATCTAAATTTCACTTTATTTCAGTTTCTTTAAATGTCAAAATCATCTCATTCACCTTTATAAAATGTCACCACCTCATCTCCTCTCCTCATCTCCTCTCCTCCTCCCCTCCTGCCCTCCTCTCCTTCTCACTTCCCTCCGCCTCCTATCTAGGTTACCCTGCAGTGTTAGCATATTAGCTTACTGCAGCACCCGCTCCCTTGAGTGTCCTAATATTTTGTGTGTGTGTGTGTGCGTGTGTGTGTGTGTGTGTCTGTGCGTGTGCGTGCGTGTGCGTGTGTGTGTGTGTGTGTGTCTGTGTGTGTGCGTGTGTGTGTCAGTTATGCATATAGGAGTTACAGAGCTGCTGTATCAACAGGAGACCAGATTTATATCAGCAAGCTCTCACCGGCTACAGCAGCCCCGAGGGCATCTGGGTAATCTGGGTGTAATTGAGCATAGAGGTTAGGGTAGCAGATACACACACACACACACACACACGCACACATACACATACACACACACACACACACTAAGATGGGAGTTAAAACACATCAGGGAGTTAAAAACAATTTTTAATTAATTCCCCCCCACACGCACACACACCACTGCACACACACACACTGTTTATAACACAGACTGAACAACAAACACAGTATCCTGCATAAAGGAGTCAGATACAACACAACACAACACAACACACGTTAACAACAGGAAGCGACATTACAGCTCAAACTGCAGTTATGAGTTAGTGCCTCTTTTTGCTAAATGCTAAGCTAACACAGCCAAACTCATTGAAAGATACAGGTGTCAGGTTTCTGCCAGTCAGAGCTAATACATTACAGCTGCTGAGTCATGTGACTTCACTTTTTGTCCCTCTCGTCTTCATCTCTGGACTTTGTCCTGTTCAGCAGTGAATCTGATCTGTGAGCTCACCTCCTCGCCTCCTTATTTCCTCACCTCCTCGCCTCCTTATTTCCTCACCTCCTCACTTCCTCGTCTGATTTGTGTGTTTTATTTTTACGGTCTGATGAGGCGTTGTGAGCCGAGGCCGCTGCAGCTGACGTGCATATGGCCGAGCGAGAACACACGCTGGTGAGGTGTCCGTGCCTGCATCTTGCTGCCAGTTTCAACACACACACACACACACCTCCGTCTGTCCTGCCCTGGTGAACCACGCAGTCAGCAGCTTTGCTTCGGTCACTCGAGGTGAGGGGGGGGGCAGCATTTCGTTACTGTCACTGAAAAACCTCATCGCTGCAGTTTTTCACTGTTTCACTGACGTTTTCACTTCCTCGTTGTCATGTTGGTGTTGAGTGAGTCTCAGAAACTTTCCGTCCTTGAAATGTGTTGAAGTCGTGATGTTTCGTTTCAGAGGAGACGAAAGAGTTGTGTGTCCACGTTCTGTCTGAGGAAAATACATGTGTGGGACAGTGGACGGTTTGTGTGTGTGGACATGGTATGTTCATGTGTCTCATGTCACTCCGTGAAGACAGCACTGTGGTGATGGCTGGTCATCGAGTTCACGCTGCTGCCATCACTAAAGACGAACCTCGATTCAGCTGCTTTGTTTCAAAGTGACAGAAAATCTGAACGAACATTAAATCCAGCTGCTGCCAGTCAGTGTGTGATTCCACACTTCAGTCTGAATATTCAGAGGATGAATATTTCCAACTTCCTCTGACCGACTCCGTCTTTCTGACTGGAGATTTAAATAAAAATAAAAAGATATGATTGTGTATCTGGTCTGTCTGGTTTAAAGACCCAAAGGAACTGAGCTGTACGATACGATCTGTCCAACCATCACCACCGCCTGCTCCCAGCAGGAAACCTACGTATAGCACCTTTAATAAAAAAACATATGATGCATATGGAACACAGAGA
>JAFBJQ010003088.1:0-45000 GCA_016785345.1 Trinectes maculatus
TGAAAAGCATGTTCTGTAATTTCATTTGGAACAACAGATGGGCCAGACTTCGCCTATCTCTGCTTTATCTCCCCTATGATAGAGGGGGCCTGAAACTCCCAAATCTTCAGTGGTATTATTGGGCTGCCCAACTCACTGCTGCCTCATGTTGGTTCTCACTAGGATTGCCACAGTCGTGGATGAGTGTGGAAAGAACTATGTCATCCCCTCTACAACTTAAGTCATATCTATACTCGGCTAAATTGAAAGAACTAAAGGCATTAACAGATAACCCCTTTGTTAAAAATACAATTCTGGTATGGTATGAGGTTCATAAACATATTGGTGGGGTACCAGTGCTATCTCAATTTACACCAATCTGGGGAAACAGTGAATTTAAACCTGGGAAAAAAGATATGGGATTCAGAATTTGGGCAAACAAAGGTCTTAGTAAAATTGCAGATTTATTTGACAACGATATTTTCTTGTCATTTGTTGACCTGAAACAAAAATATGATATTCATCAAAACCACTTTTTTAAATACCTGCAGATAAGAAGTTATATACTTAAGGTACAAAAGTCGTTAGCTTTACCTACACTTAGCCCTATAGAAGAAATAGCAACAAATCTACATCCTAAGAGGGGATTAACTTCAAGCTTCTATGCATTAATCATGGGGGGATCAAAGGTTTCCTCAGATAGGAAGAGGTTGGCATGGTGTGAGGATTCAAACTCAGTAATTTCCACTGAGGACTGGCAGAAGATTTGTTTTAAATCTCAAACACAAACAATAAATACCCATTTTAAATTACTTCAGTATAAGTGGATAATGAGAATGTATGTAACGCCAACTCAGCTAAATAAATTCAACCCCAATAACCCTGACACATGTTATAAATGCGGTAGAAAGGGCACTCTATACCATTGCCTATGGGACTGCCCACTAATACAGGCCTTTTGGAGTGAGGTGACAGATATGATTATGCAGGTTACAGGTATAAAAATAACAATAGACCCCCAATTATGTATACTAGGTATATTTCCAATAAACCACAACCTTAGCAAGACAAATAAATCTATGATTATTTTTTGCATGCTACAAGCCAAGTACACCATAGCCAAGTCATGGAAATCCACAACTAAACCCAGTATTAGTGTCTGGCTTGCAGGGATGTCAGATTCACTGGCACTTGAAAAACTTACCTTCACATTAAAGGGTAAACATCAAATTTTTGATAGTATGTGGAAGTCTTTTATGGTGTTCTTAGAGGGGAAGTAGGCTTTGGAGGCATGTTAATCCTGTATGTATAACATCGATAAAGGAAACGTCTGTTTGTTGGGTTTATTTCTTTTATTTTATTTCTTCCTTTTTATTTCTAGTATTATTTTTTTTGAAATGCTTTTCTCTACAGACAGATTATTTATGTTTTAGAATGTGTTAAATTACTCCTGTTACTGGCCTGTGACGCTCACATTGATGAGAAGCCTTATTGTGATTGTTTTGTTGTGCACCTGTGTTATTGTGTTGTATTATTGTGTTGTTTTGAAAATTAATAAACACACTTGTTTAAAAAAAAGGATGCATACAGAAATGTTGCGGTTGGTTGTGTGTGGGCCTCTTCCCTGAACATATCACTGCATCGACCACTAATTAGATGATTCTAATTAGCTGATTCTAATTAGAGGTAACTGCTGTCCAGTGTCTCTGTAGAGGACACAGTGTGGGGTGTGTGTTTCTGTCAATTCCCGTCATTATAATTATTTTAATTTCAGTGTAATTAAAATACTGCCACGTTTATTGCGAAGCACTTTGAAAGTGGAAGTCTGAAATAGTTGATGATTATATTATTGATTATTATTATTGATGATTCTTATACTGATATTATCCAGGCTGCTGTCTTTCTAGTTTGTTTCTAGTTGACTGATTTGATTGATTGATTGGTTCGTATTATATTCTGATCGATTCAGACTGACTCCACCTCTCCTCTCTCCTGTCTCATGGCAGATCCTGGATCAGGACCCGGGAGCCACCACTAGGTGTCCGCGTCCACCGCGACGCAGCTCGGACCGTCCCCCGAGCAGTGAGGGGTTAATGCGGTGTGGAGTTGGAGACTGGGCGGAGACTGGAGCGGGGACACGGAGCGGACAGAGCCGCAGCAGTCAACACTGTGTCCGCGGGGAGAGAGAGAGTGGAAGTCGGAGTCAGTGCGCGTCTTGTTCGGCTCCTCTGGTTGCGGTGCCATGCGGCGGCGGACGGAGGAGAAGCTGCGGGGCTGCTGTCAGCGGGGGCGGGAGGAGTAGTCGAGCTCCCCCGGGCACAGAGACTCTTGAGGCGGATCCACAGGACGCTTCCTGCCCACGTTCAAAACAATGGGAAAGACGCACCGCGCGTTATCAGCGTGAATGTTATGATATGGACGGTGATTTAAACACAGCGTGGTACTGACTGAGTGGACACACACACACACACACACACACACACACACACACAGCTGATGGGAAAGTAAACCTGCGGACTGTGGACATTTGGACCGGATTGAAGACGCAGGGTGACGCCATGTGGACCCCGGGGACGTGGACGTGTCGAGCCGCGCTGTGCGTCCTGCTCCTGGAGACGTTTACGCACACGGCCGGAGGTAAAGATACAACACACAACAACACACAACAACACACAACAACACACAACAACCTGTGATCTGTGTCTACACAGTGTGCACAGTGTGAGCTGACACAGCTGAGACATGTTTACATAAAGAAAAGCAACTAAACCTAATTGAAAAAAACAACAAGTGTGAGATACACAACAAACAACTAAAGACACCAGAATCACGTGACCAGGAGAATGTGCGTCGTCGTGATTTCTTTGTGAGTTTATAATAAGTTGTTCTGCTTTTTTTTTTTTTTTTTTTTTTTATTTGCATTGTGTCACAACAATAACAGTAGTTTTGTACAAAAGTACAAGGAAAACTCAAATTAGTGATAGTTACAAAGTTTGGGAGCTTTGATTGTGTAACTGTGTCACACAGCAGTTACTGATTTTCTGGTCCCAGAGTTAGTTTAGGTTTGTGAAACCTGTAACTGTTGTTGTTTTTTTTTTTTTTTCCACCGTTCCTCAGGTCTCAACATGTGTATGAGTGGCAGTGCTACGTCCTGTGAAGAGTGTCTTCTCATTCACCCCAGCTGCGCCTGGTGCGCACAAGAGGTTCGTCCTGCCCGGCCCGCTGCAGTATCCCAGGTGAAACTGTCAACCAATTCCAACAAAAATGTTCCCTGTCCGTCCCGCAGGATTTCGGGAGAGGCCGGACTCTGACGTCACGCTGCGATTTCAGCCCAAACCTGCAGAGGAGGGGCTGCGATGCCCGCTTCATCGAGTCCCCCACCAGCAGCATCTCGGTTCTGCAGAACATGCCGCTGAGTTCTAAAGGGTCTGGATCGAGCCACTACAACGTGGTCCAGATCATGCCTCAGAAGCTCTCCCTCAGCCTGCGTCCAGGTCAGTGTTTCAGCAGGAGAGAGGTTCGAAAAAGAGAAGTCTCCAGTGAATCATTCAAAGCCATGGGTTTTTTTTTATCAGTAAACCACCTCACCCCTGCTTTTCACCGGCTCTTCCAGGAGACCAGACGTGGTTCGAACTGCAGGTGCGGCAGGTGGAGGACTACCCCGTGGACCTCTACTACCTGATGGACCTCTCTCTTTCAATGAAAGACGACCTGGACACCATCCGTAACCTGGGAACCAAGCTGGCCCAGGAGATGGGGAAGCTCACCAGCAACTTCAGGCTGGGCTTCGGCTCCTTCGTGGACAAAAACATCTCCCCCTTCTCCTACACAGCCCCCAAGTATCAGAAGAATCCATGCAGTGGGTGGGTGCAGGATCTACTGCGTGTTAAAGCTAAAAATTGTTGTCGTGAAGATCCTGAATGAATCGTTTCCTCTAACACCACTCGTTGTGTTTTTGCACCTTGATGAAATACGTGTAGTGGGATAACGCACAGTGTGAATAAACAGTTCATCAGAGTGAGAGAGAAGGTAACGGCTGTGGCACGTGATGTTTGCCCTGGAGGTGAGACGCCGCTGCACTGACCCACCATCGCGCATCACTGCACATCTAGGTTATGGCCTCGGTTGTTTGAGTGTGCGTGTGTGTTTGACCTACACACACACACACACACACACACAGAGTCAGGCAGAGCAGGGGTATGTTAAAGGGAAGGATGCTTTGACCTATAACAACGTACCTGACCTCTGCTGTTGCTCCCTTGTTTCTCCAAAAAGAAAAAAAAAAAAGAAACCGTATTGATGGAAACGTCCCTTTAATATCGTTTAACATTTGTGCATATGGGCGTTACACAGTGTGTTTACTAAAACCAGCCCGAACCCCTCTGTACTGCAGCTCCTGATGTGACTGTGTCTGTGTCTCTGTCGCCCCCCCCCCCCCCCCCCCCCCCCCCCCCCCCCCCCCCCCCCCCCCCCCGCACAGGTACAAACTCTTCCCCAACTGCGTCCCCACCTTCGGTTTCCGCCACATCCTCTCACTGACGGACAAAGTGGACCGCTTCAACGAGGAGGTGCAGAAGCAGATGGTGTCTCGCAACCGGGACGCGCCGGAGGGCGGCTTCGACGCCATCCTGCAGGCGGCTGTTTGTAAGGTGACGTCTTATTGCTCCATCTTTGTTTCCACGGAGACTTTGTCAGTCAGCCGCCGTGAAACGACTGAAATGCCCCCGTGACAAGCGTCTGGCCTCTTGCTGCCTGTTAATTAAAAGCCCCGAGGGCCTGACAGGAAGTGGAGTGTGGTGCGGCTGGTTCAACATGAGGACGAGTCAGTGCACTCACAGGCCCGGTCATATCCCCGCTCCCCGCTCCCCGCTCCCCGCTCCCCTCTCCGTGTTGAATTGTTTTCTACAGGAAGAGAATGACGCCCTGCGAGCAGCTCCTGCCTTGTAATTTACTCTGGCTGCACTATTTCAAACACACACGGGTCAGGAGAGTGAGACGGGCGTGTCCACAGACCCCATTGATCCGGTTTCCTTCAGCAGCGGTCAGGTCAGACGTTACAGACGAGAGGATTATGTCACAGTTCAGAGAAATGACTGAGACTACTGAGTACGAATGTGTGGGCAAATACACATTTTTGTGTTTAGTGGTGTAAAAATGCGGACGTCTTTCTGCTGCTTTTTATTTTCTGCTCATTTCAAAGGGACAAACAAAGGGATCACTCACGTTTTGTTTATTTTGTGCAACGTATTCATCAGCACTCGCTCTGCCGCTCCCTGGAGCTTCCTATTGATAAAGTCCGGCACGTTCCAGACTGTGGTCCGCTGTGGAAAACTCCCTCACCCTTTAGTGTAGCACGTTATACGGAATATCTTTGTTCGTTAAATAACAGTACACTCGTATGTTTATGTTCCTTTTATAATCTGTATTGAACTCTGACCTCATGTGTGATATGTACAGACACAGAGAATAACCGTCTCCTCTGGTCGCTGCACGCCGTTAACAGGAGGAGATCGGTTGGAGGAAGGAGGCGTACCACCTGCTGGTGTTCGCCACAGACGACGTCCCTCACCTGGCCCTGGACGGCAGGTTGGGAGGCCTGGTCCAGCCGCACGACGGCCGCTGTCACCTCAACGACGGGAACGAGTACAGCGCCTCCACTCGGATGGTGAGAGGAGCCGCTGGTTTTGTGGTTTGATGGGAAACATCTCAGACTTTACAGCAGCACGTTGAGCCTGCAGCTCCACGTCGCCGTAGAAACCTGAAACCTGCGATTGAGTCCAACTCAGTTCATGTATGTGCATCGTTACAAACCTCAGGTTCTCTTCCTTCTCTCACACAAACTCCAGCTGTGAGTGGACTCTGGAATTTCTGCTGTTTACTTAAAGCACGGCGAGACGTCACGGCCGACATGTTGAGCCTAATGCCGCCTTTGATATTAAGGCTGTGTTTATTCTAACCTCCACACATGTCTGCGTTAGACGGGAGTTTACTCTCCACGTCCAGTGCTTTTTGACAGATCTTCTTCACTGCACTGAATGCAGCTGAAGTAAGTTTGTGGCAGTAATCGTGGAGGAAAGGACCAGAACTCACTTTTACACCTGGCGGCTGCTCATAAAAACCACAGAGACGCCCGGTGCTCTGCACATGCACGGCTCGTGCAGTGATACACAATCAATCTGCGGCTCGTCCCACATTTTAGCCGAGCCGCAGATCGACCTGGCACAGTTTTAGTACGAGTCGTAAAGCCAAACGCTACGTGAGGGATTTAGTTTTTGTTGCGTAAACGTTTGGCCCGCCATAGCGTTTTCCCGCCGAGGGAGCTAATGGGAAACGCCGCTGTGACCTCACATCAGAAAATCACATGATGCCCGGTTAGAAATCGGGTTTTGTGTGGTTTCTCTGACACGGCCGAAAGGCGTTATCGAATGAAAAAAATGCCACGTTGTTGTGATGGTTTATTTTCTGAACGTCCTGCCAGCAAACAGCCGTTTTAACGAGTAATGTTTCTTCTGTATTGGATTTGTTTTCTTCAGATCGGTGGATTGTTAACCAGGTCTGTTGAAACTCTGGTTTTATTTTCACTACACCAGCAGTGAAAATCACCAGGTCTCGGAGCACAGTCTGAAATATCCTCCGATTCTTTGTTTGAGGTAGTGAAACTTGATGAACATCAGCTTTTCCTCAAAAGAAAAAAAGAAGATAAGAAACAAAAACAGAACAACAGTAACCTCTGATCACAAAGCACAAATCAGGCGCCAGCGTCCGTTCACCAGCTCTGACTGGAGACTGTCTGTGTACGTGCAGCAGTGTCGTACTGTATGTGGACTGAGACCTGTCTCTCTCGACAGGACTACCCGTCTCTGGCTCTCCTGGGGGAGAAACTGGCCGAAAATAACATCTTCCTCATCTTTGCAGTCACCAAGCGGCTCTATGTTATTTATAAGGTACTCTGAAATGGCTCGCTCATCTTTTATGAATTACGTGTTCCTGTCATATATATATATATATGTATATATATATTCATCTGGTATTGTCTCTCCTTAGAATTTCACTGCACTAATACCTGGAACGACGGTTGAAATCCTGGACCAGGACTCCAAGAACGTGATCCAGCTGATCATCACGGCCTACAACGTGAGTAGAGAGCAGGATTTCCTGTTTGTGTGCTGCCGCAGAGCCAAGTAACGACACGGGGATTAAAGAGGAGAGATAAGACGTGGGGGAGGAAATTCTTCTCCGGCCTTCTCACTCTCAGTTAATGAGCCTCCAGCTGACAGGGGGAGTTACCCGCAAGCTGCTGCTCTCATTGTGGCAGTCAGGCTGGTATGTAGAGGTCGTTTCACAGCGGACGTCCTAACAAATGTTCAATCTTATCATATAAACATTTCTCATAGCAGTGGAAATAATGAATCACTTAGGGGTGAAAAAGTTAACGTGCAATTAACGCAGGAGTCGTGAACGTCCGTGTCGGAGTCAGAGTTCCGCACATAGTTTTGTCAGCGTGTCTCATGTACGAGTTGAGTGGTAAACTCGGAGGAATCCCGAACTCGTCAGTTTTCACTGCATTTACAGAACATTTCCCAGAATATAACAGCTGCTACCAGGCGGGGCCCTCAGCAGGGGCCCTCAGCAGGGGCCCTCAGCAGGGGCCCTCAGCAGGGGCTCGCAGAGATGATCTGAGGTCGTTGTGACATGAACACGAGGTTTGTTTTGAGGCAGGAAACTAAAAATGAGTCTGTACCAGCTGGATGTTAACGCAGCTCAGCTCAGCTCAGCTCAGCTCAGCTCAGCTCAGCTCAGCTCAGCTCAGCTCAGATGTTGTCAGATGTTGTCAGATGTTGTATGGAGGCGTAGAGAGCTGTAGCATGTGATGCCTGCTGGGCTTTAGCAGCCAAAGTCTGTCGTTCATCTGATTCCTGTTTGTTTGTCTGAGTGTTTTGGGATCCTCAGTGCTCGGCTGCATGCAGTCAGCCTTTCCGTGATGCGTTTCCCTGCGTGGGTGTGCAGATCTGCCCCCCCCCCACCTCATGACCGTGCGTCCTCTGCGACGGAGACGTGAGTCGCAGACGCAGACTCGACGTGCTCAGTGTGTGGGAGGGAGCCTGAACACAGTGCTTCATTCACATTCCAGCTGCCACATCACATCCACCACTCTGGTGTTGAGAGCAGAGTTTTGCCAAACGCCGTGAGGTCATTGTCGTGGAGGCAACTTGTTTTCTCCTCGAATCTCCAAGACTCAAAGCTGCGTTTCACTGTGGAAAACTCCTCTCAACTCCTGCTTTATCCTCGGCACAGTTGCACTGCAGGAAACGTGCAGGAATGACATGGGTTGCATGGAGCCGGTTGCAGCCGGCATCGCACACATCCATGGTATTTCACTAACACAAACACAACCTGCGTCCGTGCACGGCACTTGCGGTTGTGGTGAGAGTAACTATTAAAACAAAGCTTTCCCCATGTTTCCCTCTTTTACACTGCAGAGTTACAGGTTTTAATAGGAGAGTCTTTTTGGGAGGCCACATATTCACGTGGCTTTGGTTTCAGGACACTGACACAGTGTTTATGTGCACTGTTACAGATCCTCTCTGCATAACTGCAGAGAAACAAAGTGCAGATTTATTTCAACTTATTGCAAGAAACGTTATAAATTAGAAAAGTTAAAAAAAACCAACCTGAAACTAACGGCATCTCCGACCTGTCGTGTTCTCCTCAGAACATCCGATCCAAAGTGGAGCTGACGGTGTGGGACCACCCGGAGGACATCAGCCTGTCCTTCACCGCCACCTGCCAGGATGGAAATCCTCTGCCAGGCCTCAGGAAGTGTGCCGACCTGAAGATAGGAGACACAGTGAGTCCCTTACACGCTGTGTATTTGTGTATTTAAAAATATCATGACGCAGAATAAAATGTCCCTGGCACAGATCTTCTCTGGTGAATCCAGACTGAGCTGTGAGGGGTGGGGTGGGGGGAGGGTGGAGGGAGGGGGAGGTGTTACGTTGCCGTCACTGTAACCAAACACCTTCACAGGCACCTGTGAAGAAAAGTCACCATGACTGTGTGACGTTTACACAAAGATGCCAACTTTTTAACTCTTTCCCGGCTGGTTTCCCTCCTATTATTATTATTATTATTATTATTATTATTATTATTATTATTATCATTATTATTATTATCATTATTATCATCATCATCATTATCATTATTATTATTATTGCTGTTATTACTGTTATTATTGTTGTTGTTGATTTTGTTGCATCTTACTGCACAGACCTCTTTGTGGCATTGTGTTTATATTCCATCAGGCCTCTGTTAAGGGGCTGCTTCATACATGCTATAGCACTGTGACCTGTGACCCCCCCGCCCCCCCTCCACTGCTTTGTTTCAGTGTGATGGGTGTTGGGATGGTAATGGGGGGGCTGAGCCAGAATAAGAGCGGTGAATGAAAAGGGGGCTCATGTCTTTCTACCCTGAGCAGAGAAAGGAGATGGAGGAGCGCGGGCTCCCCAGGCTCTGCTGGCTCCTCAGGCTCTGCTGGCTCCTCAGGCTCTGCTGGCTCCTCAGGCTGCCAGAATTCCCGGCCTGTATGAGGATGTGGCTCGGTCCACAAGCCCCCGGCTGCCAGTCAACACGTCCATGTGAGGACCTGGTGGAGCCGGACGCCGCATGTTAATGAAATCATACAAAAGTAGGCAGGAGGGGGCCTGTGAAAGTGCGAGTGGTGAAAGGACTGAAGTGTCAGATTGTGTGCAGTTGGTACATTGTGTAACACTCGCAGAAGTGTATCACAACAGAATAGGCTCATGCATATGAATAACACCACCCCTGCAGTAACATACCACAGGTCTTTTTTTCATTTCTTTTCTTTGTGCAGACAAACCAGAAGCATTCCCATTAGACTCTCTGTTCTTTTTCTCCCAATAGGTTTTTTCCCCCAGTTAATTGAATTTGAGGCAGTCATAAGAATTCCATCATCCACAACCATTTCTGTGGTGATGCTTTTGTTGTTGTTGTTGTTGTTGTTTTTCATGTTGGAAAAAGTCTTTGTTCTTTGTGTTTTTACAGTCGTTGTCCTACAGTCGTCCCACCTCCGTTACTCCATCCGACATTCCACAGTATCTGTCTCTCTTCCCGCCCTGATTCACCATTCTCCACCATCTGGATGTCGAGGCGTTTTGTCAATGAGTTTCATCTCCTCTGTCCCCAGTCCCCGGTCAGCTGTCCTAACCAGCTGTCATGTGATCGTGTGGACCGGTGACTCACATTTACAGTTAATTTAATTGTGTCCCCTCATTACCTCGTTTCCCGCGCTGAAGTGGAGGGAGAGTCCCGACAACATGGCACGTCGTTACTCTGAATCCGCTTGTGTGATTCCCACAGGGACAATAAACAGGATAGGTAACGGGAGCGGCGTCATGTTGTTGATGTCCTGATCTGCGCAGGTTGTGTTTTCCTGTGTGCGATCAGGAGACATTTACTGCGGCTCAGGAGTTGTGTAACTTTGCCTCCGTTTAAAATCATCTGAACTTGACATGAACCCAAACAGGAAGTCGGCGCCGGAGCCGCTACGTTTTCATCCCAGTTACACAACTTGTTCCGTGTCGCTGTAGGTTTCCTTCAACGTGAGCGTGGAGGCGAGGAGCTGCCCCCCCCGCGCCTCCGACCTCAGCTTCACCATCAAGCCGGTGGGCTTCAGAGACCGCCTGGAGGTGGCCGTGGATTATCAGTGTGACTGCGGCTGCAGCCGCACGGCGCAGACCAACAGCAGCTTCTGCAGCTCCATAGGTGGGCTCACACACACACACACACACACACACACACATTCACTCTCATTTAAAATCATCGTTAACCTTTGCCCTTGCAGGTACGTATAACTGTGGGATTTGTCACTGTGACCCGGGCTACCTGGGCGCCCGCTGCGAGTGCCAGGAGGGCGAGGCCAGCAGCATGTACCTCAGCGCCTGCCGGGAGGCCGAAGGCAAACAGATGTGCAGCGGGCGCGGCGAGTGCAGCTGCAACCAGTGTCTGTGCTTCGAGTCCGAGTTCGGCAAGATTTACGGCAGCTTCTGCGAGTGCGACGACTTTTCCTGCGCTCGACACAAAGGCGTCCTCTGCTCTGGTAGGACCATCATCAGATCGTCTGCTTTCCGTTTTCCTCTGAGGGCGAGCGGGTCAGAGTGGCGGGGGTCATGTTGAACCGATCCTGTGTGAGACTGCACTTCCAGCTCCTCCCCCCATATGTCATGACGTCTCTGTCTCTGGTCTCACAACGGCTGTGGGTGTGTCGGCGTGCTTTGACCAAACCGGCTTTGACTTTGTGTTGAAGAGAAGAAGCTCTGAGACACAGCTGGAGAAGTCGTTGTTCCCGGGTTTGGCTCAGGTTCAGGTTTCGTCTGTCTTCCCTCCATGGGCATGTTTTGGTTCTGTGTAGTAAATATCCAGGATGAGACGCAGAGATGTGTAAGACAGATGAAAGAAATATGAACTCTGCGATTACAGAGTAACTCGAACAGTTGGAGTTGAACCGCTGGGACCTTTGACCCCACTCAGACACACATGTGGCCTGTGAATCAGAGACGTCGCTGCTTTATTGTGACGTTGATATGATCCACAGCATCACTGAGGCTGAAGCTGTTGTGTTCCCAGAACACTGAGGCCAAGACTCTGCATACAAGACCTCCTGGCTGAAGGAGGCGGGGGGGCGGGGGGCGGGGGGGTGCAGGGGGGGGGGTCTGGCTCATCCCCAAGCTAGCAACGGTTCCTGTGAAACCACAGAGAGCGCTTTGTGACAGTGGGGCCAGCTTTGGCACCGTCCCATAACACAATGCCTGCCTCTATTTATCCACACACACCCAGCAGAAACACAAGGCCGAGCACAGTGGACGCACAAATGTCCCAAATGTCCCCATCGTCCACACACGGCCATTAAATCTTAACAGTTCAGTACGTTCAGCCTCTCCGCTCCTCTTTCACTGTGTGGAGCCATAATGAGTTTCCCCCCCCCCCCCCCCCCCCCCCCCCCCCCCCCCCCCCCCCCCCCCCCCCCCCCCCCCCCCCCCTAATTATTGTCAAGCAGCATGTTGTAAAAACAAACCTGTGTACCTGTGTCTGGATCAGTGATCAGGTTCAGGTCTGTGCTCGGTGATGTGTTTACTGTCCCGTATCTGAGATCACATGACCGGCGTGCAGGACGAGCCGGTCTCAGCCTGCGTCTCCGCCGTCTGTCCTTGTGTTTCTCTCCGTCTCTGTGTGGGGAGAGTCTTCAAGGTGAACGGCCGTCACACAGTCATTATTCACATCATGTGGCGGTGCGTGGCCTGATCTCAACCCCCGAGGTTGTGCGATTGTGAGTCAGTGTTGCTGATTCGCTCATTTGTCCCGTATGTTTTTGCCTTAATAAGGAACTCGTGTAACGATCAATCGCCCGCTCTGTTTTAGCGCCTCGCTGATACAACCTGCAGACAGACGTTACACACATCAGTATCACATGTAGCCGAGAACGTGAAAACAGAAATGACAGGAAATAAGTGCTTCATAACTTTCCTTTTTTCAGCTTTGTTGTTTTGTTCACCAAAAGATGACTGCTGTCACTCGCTTTTAGCTCACAGCTAATATTATTATTATTATTATTATTATTATTATTATTATTATTATTATTATTATTATTATCAGAGTTGTTCTTTGACATGCTTATCTTTGCATACGCAGATTTTAAAGGTCATTCGTGTGTGTGGGTGTGTGGATGTGTGGGGTTGTGTGTGTGTGTGTGTGTCCTGCTCCTGTGACCCACATCTCCACCACCAGATCTGCAGCTGATTCTAAATAATGACCTCAGCACCCAGCGGTCTCCAGCTGCCAGAAATAGCACAGCTGTATTTTCCAGACGTCCACAAACCCTCCTTTACCACATAAATACAGCGACCGTCCCCGAGCTGTGTGTGTGTGTGTGTGTGTGTGCGTGTGTGTGTGTGCGTGTGTGTGTGTGTGTAGTGCATCGTGTGTAGGCCTGCACGTGTGCCTCCTTGTAGGGTAAACTAGAACACATGTGTTGGTCCATGTTGGTGCTCAGAGTGACTGTGATCTTCAGGCCTTTTCCCTTTAATGGTGCGTTCGTTCTGTCCGAGGAGGTTTAACATGGCTGCTCCGACGGGAAGAGACAACACAAGGGAAGCCGAGGGAATCCAGCTGTTCACCCAGCAACAGGGAAAACACACTGGAAACATATCGGAAACATGTCGGAAAGCCTGCAGGTCATTGCAGGGAAATACTTCCTCCATCCAGACAACCTATAGAGAACATTCCATAAGAGACGCTCGTCGTCTGATTCCTTTATAAAACAACAAAGCGTCTGGTTTGTTTCTCTAAAGGTTTCAGTCAGATCATAGATTGGCTCATTTCCAGCTGTGACAGATGTGCTTCTGTGTGGCTTCATTAAACAGAGGTTGAAAGATCTAAAGGGCCTGGTGGCCCCATTCTTCTCTCAACGCCATCTCGCGGTTAAATGTCAAGTTCAAACTTTCCATGCGTCTGACTCGACAAAGCGACCTGAGCAGCGCCTGTCGCTCCGACGCCTCAGGGTGTAAACGAACACGGGAGGACTCGCCCTCCGCCCTCCGCCCTCCGCTCGCTGGAACGTGACTGAACTTGACGAGGCCCCGCCCTCTCAGGTCTCGCTCTTCCAGTCCGACCTCAGCCAGGTGAACTTGACCCGACAGCTGGCAGGGAAGCTGAAGAGTCCTGGAGGTGTTTGGGTTTCATTTGGCGGGCTCAGCAGCTGTTTTCAGAGCTCGCCGTGGAGTCCAGGCGGCTTCTGTCCAGCTCAGCCTGTGGGCATGAGGAGAACATCTCAGTGAAGTGACTGTCTCACCCCCTGGCTGCTGAAGACCATACACTCCCGCCCTTTTGATTGGCATCTCAGTGGAGCCATGTAAATCCCTGTTTTCTTTAGGAAAACACCCAGATAATTATCTCTTTCTTTTCAGCCACCCTCCCAGCAGTGTCAGCAGATGCTTGCTCAGCAGATATTTTCGCAAACAGGCGGTCACCTCAGGTTCCTGGTGCTCGGCTCACAGGGGAAATCATTGTGGCGGCGGCGGCGCCGCCGCCCTGCGTTTGTCTTTGTGTCATCGTTTTGTTTTCTGCTCGCTGTGACTGGCGTCAGTGTGTGAGTGAGGGGGGCGTCGGCGTAAACGCCGTCTTCACGGCTCGTAATGACTGTTGTCTGTCAAGCGCCTGATGTTGTTGCCATTAAAGTCACACGTGTGCGAGTGGCTGGTGCCTGTAATCGCGTCCGATCCGATCCGCCGTCCTGTCATTTGACCTGACCCCCCACACGGAGGTGATGTCGGTCTGCGACCTCAGTTGCCATGGCGATGAGCGACAGCTCGGCGGAGCTTGTCTCGGCCTGTGCGTTTTAACAGCCCACATTTTTTAGGCTGTTTTCATCCTGAAAGAAACACACACACACACACACACATACACACACACACACACACACACTTACACACAGAGTGGAAACAGCCCCTGAACAAAACTCCAGAGCCAAAAGAAAGTGGAGCTCAAGATGTCTCCAATAACCAGTTTGTTTTTGGGGTCGAGACCTAACGATTGGTTCAAACTGTCAAAGCTTGAAATTCTTATTGATCGTATGAGTCGTTTGAACACTGATGTTTCCGTGGAGACCGACAGGTCAGGACCTCAGGAGATCTGAAGCGAAACACGGCGAGTAGCATCAGAGCAGTGTCCTATAGTGAGTCGCGTGGATTTTCTTGTGTTTGTGTTGACGTTTTCTGTTTTTGTGCCTCGTCAGCAGTTTGCCCCCCCACGTCTGCACAGTCGGCTGTTATTAGCTGGGATGTTTTCAGCGCTAGTTGTCTCGCGGCTCTTCATCCTGTCATCAGGATCCTGTCGCCATCGCTGTTTTGGCCGCTTCAGTCAGACGGCGGCAGCTTTGCTGATGACGGGTATTTAAGGGATGCCGAAAAGAGCGGCGACCACAAATGGGCAGGGATCTCTCCGCCGCACGCCGTCGCCTCTCCTGAGCCACTTCCTGGACACTTAAACGTATTGGAGCCGAAACCAAAAGAAAGCGGGAGCAGCTACTGTTGGACTTCTCTCTCTGTCCCAGGCCGATCTGAGCCTGTGACCAGACAGGCAGCTCATCCCTCAGCCTCCTGTGTCATTAAGCCCTGTGTGTGTGTGTGTGTGTGCGTGTGTGTGTGTGTGTGTGTGCTCCGTCTTTTCATTCAGACAGAAAAAAGCGACATCAAACACACACAGTTTGTGTTGTTATGAAGCGACATGCTGCAACTGGCAGGTTTTGTGCACAGTGAAGTAGTTTGAAGTACTCTGTTTTTACCACGGCAGTCAAATGACTTTACACTTTGATCAATGAGTCAATTAATACACAATCGCTCTATTTGATGACATGTTGGTTTTGTGTTTGCGTCTTTGACTCGTTCTCATCACCACGTCTTATTTTAGTTTCTGGGGATTTGACTATAAAACAAATAAGACATGTGGCGTTAGATGGCAGCTCCTGCAGCGTAAACAAACATGGCTGCAGGTATTCTGGTTATATACGGCAGGATTTCCCACAGGAAGTAAAGCCTGTACGTCGTTTCCACCCTCTCCTGGGACGCACTTCTTACCTCGTGTATATAATTGCGTCTTTTTCCCTCCGAACGTTCAGATTCCTCCTGTGACGCAGGGAAACCAGGGTGAACCACAGGTATTTGAAGTATTCGGGGAAGCTTTGCACTGGGCTCAGCTGAGAGCAGAAACTGGGGCGACGCTCCGGACTGCAGCAGGAGATGTTTGAGGTTTGTAGACATCTGAGACCCTCAGAGAACAGAGGAACCATACAGCGACAGAACGATGTGTGTGTGTGTCAGTGCAGACAGGAAATATGAGGTTCAGCTTCAGACGAGCTCCTGTCTGATGTTACAGCTCATTCACATCATGTGTTGCAGAAAAACAACCCAGCAGCTCATCTTCATCATCATCTTCATATGATCCCCACCCCCTGCTTCCTCCAGCCTGTCGAGATCCCACACGTCTCCAGGCAGGAGATATGGTGGACTGTTAGATCCCCTTTGTAATTGACCTCTGCCCTTTTCTATGTGTGATCAGTTCACACGTTGCTCAAATAAAAATATGTATTATTGCAGCGTTGGTACATATATGTCGTCTCCTACACAAAATCTAACACAAAAACCTCAGAGTGCGATTTAAACCTGGAGCAGCAGAGCTGTCGTTCCAGGTCACACACACACACACACACACACACACACACACACACACACGAGGGTTGGAACTCTGAGTCAGCCACATTCCACTCATCATGGCAGCGCACACGGGCCGAGCGTATGGGAGTGGTGCTCGGGGGGGAAAAAAGAGGATTTTTTTTTTATAAACCCAGTTCGGACCTGTTCACTGCAAAGTGAGATGTGAAGACACAAAAATAGACAGATTCCGTGTGCGTCTCTTCATCCAGACAGGATGTTGCGCAACACAGATAATGAGACGGAACGTTTCCTGTTCCCTCTCTGACCTCTGTGGGAATCTGGGTCCAATCGCAGCCTCTGCTTTCTCCTTCTCACCGCGTCTGAGGTTTGAGCGACGGCGTCTTATTGTTCCTCTCCCCGACCGTTGTGAGTGTGTGTGTGTGTGTGTGTGTGTTGGACAGAAGCCGGAGCCACTCCTAAACACACAACTGTGATTTCAGTTGTTGTTTGACCCACTTTCTCCTCAGTCGTATTTTTTTTTTTTTGGAAACAGGATTTGAAGTGTCCACGCAGTAACGCCACTTAACGAATGAACTGCTTTATGTAACTCTCTATTCCAGTACTTCAAGTGTTCTTTTATAAAGTAGCTTAAAATAACACTTTTTTGTACATTAAACACATGCAGGTGCTTGTTTCATCATCACCGAGGCGAAGTGTTTCATTGGTTGTTTGTCAGTGCTGACTCGCTCCTCGCTCTCCTCTCGTCCAGGTCACGGCGAGTGTCACTGTGGCGAGTGTAAATGCCACGCCGGTTACGTCGGAGACAACTGTAACTGCTCCACCGAGACGTCGACCTGCGTCTCGGACGACGGGCAGATGTGCAGCGGGCGAGGAAGCTGCGTGTGCGGCCGCTGTCAGTGCACCGAGCCGGGGGCCTTCGGAGACACCTGTGAAAAATGTCCCACCTGCCCCGACGCCTGCGGCACCAAAAGGTAAAGTATCGTTTACAGCCGGTTGTATGTTCTTATGAGGAGAGCGGAGAACACGCAGCAGTGGTGAGACGCGGTCAGACAGACAGACAGACAGACAGGGCAGGGCAAAGGTCAAATCAGCAGAGAGACCGGCTCAGATAACGCCTGTGTCCTGCTGTTTGACCTGGCGTCAGTCGCTGTGGCAGCTCGGGCTCTGTGAGGTCGGGGGTCAAACCCTCACCAGACGTCTTCCTCACAGCCACACGGCTCCGCTTTACCACTGCAGACATGACCTTTGCTGGCCAACCTTTTGACCTTTGGGTCATTGTGTTGTCTTTTTCAGCGGCGTGTGTTACCATTGGTTAGTGAGGGTTGTGCGTTTGTCTCATTGAAACAGCAGCGGGGTGTAAACTGTGTGTGTTTGTTGATGTGAGTCTGCTCCTCTGCGTCAGGGAGTGCATCGAGTGCCGGCTCTTCAACTCAGGACGACTGGCAGACAACCAGACCTGCCAGCGACTGTGCAAGGATGAAATCATCACTGTGGAGACCTTCAGTGAGTGCACACACACACACACACACACACACGCACACACACACACACAGAGCAGCTGGCTGGCAGAGAGGAGCCTGAACATCTGTGTCATCTGCAACAGTTTGTCTTTCACGTTTCATCCCTCCTCCGCTGTCACTTCTCATCTGACCTCACGCTGATGTCGCTGCGCCTCCCTGCCAGAGTCCAATCAGCCGCCCCGTGACGTCAGCTGACGTGACACACACACACACACAGCATTCCCACTGGGACCCAGCAGCAGCATCATTAAGCCCTGATACTCCTGAAATAACCGTATTTCAAATACTGACACACAGGAAATGGATTGACAATAAGACAGAGTGTGTGTGTGATCATCGTATTCATTATAGGAGTTGTATCCAGTACTGAAACTTCATAGTGATGAAGTGGTATGAAGTTTGAATAAATAAACTCTGTCTCTGACCTAATTAGCTTCCGTCCAAAGTCCCACCCACACCTCAGTCAGGATATGGCCCCGGCCGCGGTGCTGTTTGAGGGAGTGAACGTGTCGCTGGCAATGAGGTCGTGGTTGGAAGCGAAACGTCTGGTGTCACGTATGAGTCAGGAGTTAGCGCTCGTGAACTTTAATGCTTTAAAGTTTAACCTCGTTGAACTTGGTTTGATCCGTTAAACCTCGGGCCGCTCGGCCTGGTCTTCTCCCGCACCTCTGACCTCCGGCGACCTTCGCCCCACGCAGCAGGAAGCAGCAGCCAAACCCGTGTTTGGTTCAGATAGTTCAGCCCATTCATGTATGAGAGCCTGCACACAGCTCCTCCAGTGTCCAGAGTCCAGCCACTGTTACAACGCGTCGCCTCTCATGTGCACGCTGTTTATTATTGGAGCTTCATTATCTCCGCTTTTCTTTAGGAATGTATTTACAACTGCAGAGTGACCTTTGACCTCTCTGCACTGAGATGCCGCATTGCTTTGCGTGTGTTTTAGTTCCGGGGGCTGTTAGAAGACGGAGGAATTCGACGTGTTTCATAGCATTCCCCACTACTTCAGCCATCTGACTGGCCTTAATGGACTCCACATGTACATTCCTGCTGTGTGTGTGTGTGTGTGTGTGAGACGAGGACGCTGTGACCTCACCCTCCCTCTTCATTTCTAGACGTTTGGCTTGATGAGGATTGAAAACGAGGGCACCAACAACATCAGCGTCTCTGTCAGATTGTTACTTTGTGTTGTTGTTTTTTGTTTTTTTGGTGATTTCACAGCAAAGAAATTCAGACTATGTGACGACTGTTTAAACAGTTTTCTGTTTCTCTCTCTCTCTCTCTCTCTCTCTCCCTCTCTCTCTCTCTCTCTCTCTCTCCCTCTGTGCTGGTGAAGCTGATAAAAACAACAGTTAGAAAAATGAAACCAGCAGAAATAAGATGTCTTCCTGTTGTTACTAACAAACTCACAGGGGCTCAAGTCAGTAGAAGGGAATCTGAGCAGACATGTGGAAATATTGTTTTGGTGTTTCAGCATTGTTTTTATTTTTGGCAGTTTCTTCATTTCCTTTTTCGTGACCTCAGTCCTTCACGCTGACTCTGGAGCAAACGTCCCTCCTCAGCGTGTCCCTCTGTCTGTCTCTCTCAGGCTCTGACGACCCCGACGCTGTGCTGTGTCTCTACAAGACAGACGACGACTGCGTCATGAAGTTCACCTACTCCGAGCACGCCAGCGGACAGTCCGTCCTCACCGCTCTGCAGGAGCCTGGTCGGTATTCCATAACGCTCCTCCACACACGCCTTGAAGATGAGCTCACAGCTGCTTGTTGTGATTGTCATTTGTGGTGTTTCCTGTGTCAGAGTGCGGCGGTGGACCGGACGCCCTGATGGTGCTGCTGGCTGTGGTCGGCAGCATCCTGCTGGTGGGGGTCGTCCTGCTCGCTGTGTGGAAGCTGGTCATCACCGTTCACGACCGGCGAGAGTTTGCGCGCTTCCAGAGCGCACGCTCACGTGCGCGATACGAGATGGTAATATTAAAATAAACCAGCGTGTGCGTGTTAACACCAAGACCTTCATGTCGGGTAAGAGGATGAGATGTTTCTCTGTCTCTCAGGCCTCCAACCCTCTGTACAAGCAGCCGGTCTCCACGCATCTGGTAGAGACGGATTTCAGCATGTTTGGAAAGTCCTACAACGGCGGGGTCCACTGATCCCTCGGCACCGGGCGCGGCAGGACCGGTCCAACAAACAGATCCCTGGAGGACGGGGGCCGAGGCGGTCGCAGACTCAACCCACTCATCCCTCTGCACGACGCACAACCACTCACCGCAGGGAGACGAACTGGAGTGCGTCCGAGGGAGGGGAGGGGGGACTTTTTGTCTTTTCAGAGGAGACTCCTGTTTTCTTCAGAAAAATGATCCGAGTTGTTTTTCCTTCCTCCGTGTGCTTCGCCCATGGCAGCAGAGCATCCGCTCCTTAGTCCTGTTTAGAGAGAGAGAAGAAGAAGAAGAAGAAGAAGAGAAAGTAGTGCGAGCAGCGCGCCCGTCTGCAGCGACACAACGTCAGCAAACTCTCTCATCCACAAACCCCACCTTCACTGCTTGTACAGACATTGAGTTATATTTGTATATTTTTATAAACACTTAAAGAATGCAAAGTATGCGCCGGAGAGGGCTCACTTCACATTAACTTCAAGAGGAGTATAAAAAAAATGTCTTCTGATGGATGCTGTGATGACGTCGTGGTACTACTAACACTGCTGAGAAATAGATGTCTGACCTTCAGTTTGCACAGCTAATGAGTTGACTTTTCTTTCATGTTGTGTTTTTGTGTTTCGTGCTCCAGTTGCACTCCTGTTCCTCTGAAACGCGGCTCACGAGCCCTGATGCCATTTGGCCTGTCATTCTCTCTTCTCACCAGCCTCCGAACCCCGCACATCACTTCACAGTCACAGTCACAATCACAATCACAAACACAAACACAAACACATGTTGCGTTTTGTGTTTATGTTGCCAGCACTGTGTTCACTGCCTCAAAGCGTTCCCCTGTGATAAAGTCAACTTGTCACGCCCCTGATAAGATCAGCTCACAGATGCAGTTCTCCTGAGCTGAGGCTCTGAGAGACGAGCGAGGGCCCTCGAGCGAGGCCCCTCGGCCCGGCTGCTCAGTGGCCCTGCAGCTCAGCTCTGTGAATGTGGCTGCTACGTTCGAGTTAACCTGTGAACGCGTCCAACCTGCCAGCCAGCTGTGGGAGTGTGTGGAAATGACTGGGTCATACTTCCACTGCGTGTATTCCCACAGGAAGAGGCGGAGTCTGAGCTGTGACAGGAAGAGCTGACAGCAGGGCATGTTGGGAGGGGCGAGTCTGGATCAGTTTGGATTGAGTGGATTTAGTTTTTCTGTTTCTTTGGGGGGTTTTGGGTTTGTTTGTTTGTTTTGTTTTGGGGCAGGAGCATGGAGTTAGCGTGTGTCAGCGCGTGCTGAGCGATAAACAGTGTGTATGTATGTATGTTTGTCCATACCGTGCCAAATGAAATGGGAATGGTTGAAGTCAACATTTACACACAGACCGTCAGTCCACCGTGTAATACCACACACACACACACACACACACACACACACACACACACAGCGAGAACAATAAATCTGCTTATGTCAAACGACTGCCTTGTCTCACTCGCCACCTATTTCCCAGATGTGATGGTCATGATATTGCAGAATGGTCCTTTAATTACATGTTGAGTGACTTTTTTTTAAACAGCTGTTACAGGGACATTATTACATATGTTCATACCTCGATGTGTAAATGTATAAGTACTTATATAAGTAGATTTGTGAATTAACCAGCTGTGATGAGAGAGAGAGAGAGAGAGAGAGAGAAGTTGTGTAACTGCTGTGTATTTGCTGTCTGACTGGTTGTTATGACAACAACAATGTGGTACTTACAGATGAAATGTATTGGATGTACAGATGTGTGAATCACAGCTGTGACAGAGGTCTGACCTCTGTCACAGCTGTGATGTGGAACTAATCAGTGTTTTCTCTCAGTCGACCCTGATGGAGGTGACCCAACAACAATGTGGTACTTACAGATGAAATGTATTGGATGTACAGATGTGTGAATCACAGCTGTGACAGAGGTCTGACCTCTGTCACAGCTGTGATGTGGAACTAATCAGTGTTTTCTCTCAGTCGACCCTGATGGAGGTGACCCCCCCCCCCCACCCCACCCCCCACACACCCCCCCTGGCTGTGAAAAGCAGGAATTGCTGAAAACAAAGCCTCTAAAATGTTGACGCTGATGTTGATGAGGTCTTTCTCTAATTGGCTCGGTCAATGTCTGGATTAGCTGCTGCTGACACGCGCAGCTGAAAGGCATGATGGGAAATTGATTTTTACTGAGGGTAACCGTGTTTCTTATCCGAGGGCAGGAAAAGAGCCTCATGATGTGACTATCTCCATA
The DNA here is from genome assembly GCA_016785345.1 of Trinectes maculatus. NCBI lineage: Eukaryota > Metazoa > Chordata > Actinopteri > Pleuronectiformes > Achiridae > Trinectes > Trinectes maculatus. The sequence goes on from JAFBJQ010003088.1 coordinate 22,142, forward strand.
AAACAGGAAACTTCTCAAACTCTCAGTTTCTGACATCATCCACTTCCTTTATTTGTTGTTGATTTGAAACCTGACCTGTGTGTTAAAGTGTTTTTGTGTTTCTCCGCCTGACAGCGACAGCGTCTTGGAGGAACTGAAGCCAAATGGCGTGCGGATGCAGATGTGCCGACTTTACTCCCATTAGAAATTCATGAGTTTCATCACCGGCAGCTTTGGACTTAAGGTAACAATTATTGTGTTTACTGCTTTGTGTTGTAGGCCGAGCCTGTGTAGCAGAGGTCATACTGTCTGTTTATGTGTTGAACCTGAAACGAGGCCTGAACATAGCTTTAAAGGTCCAGCGTGTAACATTCACTGACACCTAGTGGTGACGTTGCAGAACCGCACACTGTTGTTACAGCATAGTTTTTGGTAAAGGTTTTTATGATCCTGGTCCTGTGTGAGGTTTGTCTCCTCCGTCACGTCCCTGAACACAACACCGATGTGTGCTGGCTTCACAGGCCTGTTCTCACACTCAGAGCATCTGCATCACAAAGGCTCCGTGAGCCGCCTCCAACGGCATTGTAGCAAAGTCACAGTGTTGTGACCTTTGACCTCTCGCCGCTGAATGCTGTTATTGTCAGTGTGCGGCCGTGCACCCTGATGTGGCAGGATGTTCCTGTTGTTAGCTCGTTCAGCAGTAGTTGACAGGAAGTCAGGTTTTTCTAAGTGACCCGCGTGGAAGAGCTTCTGCTTTGTGTTTCTAACATCCGGACCTCTGCTGCCATCTAGTGAAGGAACAGGCGTCAATACAACTCGTGGAGTTGATGCAGAATAATCAAGTCTCTGGAGTTTAAAGTGCAATCTGTGACCAGCAGGAGGCGCCAGGATCTTTAAAGAGTTTTTGATCTCATCGCCCAGCGAGTGTGAGTCAGTATAATACAACATGTTATACTGTAGTATTACAGTATAATACTTTACACTGGTTTGATACTGTAAACAAACACGCTAGAAATGAAATGAGACTTTTAAGTCCAACAGGACATTTTGTGTCAAAAACACACAAATATAATGAGATTGTTCTCAATGTCGTGGTTGTATTACCTGTTTTTATATATATATGTGTGTGTGTGTGTGTGTGTGTGTGTGTGTGTAAATAATGCAGTCCTGACACTGAAAAGGAAAAACATTAATGAAAAGTTATCATCTTTTTTGTTTTTTTCTAGAAAAACTGTGTGTGTGTGTGTGTGTGTGTGTGTGTGTGTGTGTGTGTGTGTGTGTGTGTGTGTGTGTGTGTGTGTGTGTGAGAGAGAGAGAGAGAGACTCAGGCCGGTGCCAGGATGTAAACTAATGGAAGTCAGTATAAACAACAGAAAACAAACAGCACACAAAGACACTATTGTCCTCTTCCCCCCACCCCGTCTCTCTCTCTCCCCCCTCCCCTCCCCCCCTCCCTCCGTCTGTCCTCCCTCTCCCCCCCCCCTCTTCCCCCTCCCTCCGTCTGTCCTCCATCCAAATGGACGTAATGCACAGTAACAGTGTCAGAAAATAAAGTCGACAGTGTTAACACTGGGCTGTGTACACACGTTTGACACATGTGAGGAGGATGTTGTGTCATTTCGGGGCAGTGATGAGTGACCACACAGTGACAGTGACTAATGAGGTGAAGAAAGACTCTGTCATGGGTTTTTTTTTTTTTTTTTTAAATACGTGGTTTATTTCCCTCGGTGCATCAATGTGTTTCATTTTCCACAGCTCATTTCCTGTATGGTCTTCCCATATAGGAGGGGGGCCTATAAATATATATTATTTTTGTTAAATAATATTTAGTGCTGTGTAATGTCTGTGTAAATCCACTGCAGGCAGCAAAAGCTTTTCACTTGATAAACTCATGGGGTGGAATGAAAGTGTAAAGTTGTCACTGTCAGCACGAGCCGCATTTTTCTTTTTATCAAAGTTCGACCAACTGGCATTTTCACACGTTATAACATGGAAATGGATCGAAGTAAATAAAACAAAGTTAACGCAGATGTGTGGCAGTTATCTTTAACTCATTACAGACGTGGCGTCAGCAGAGGGAGTCATTCACGAGACGTTTACTGCACTTTCATCGGGATGATGACGAGTCAGTCCATAGTTGTGTAACCGCTCTGCCCTGCTGTCGCTGCACGACACACATGGAAACGATGAAGAATTTCCCTGAATGAGAAGCAGTGGTCAAACACAGACTGTCACCATGACGGCGTCGGAGATGGACTCTTCCTGTGTGGCTTTGACTGGGAGAGGTGCATCATTTCCTCCCAAACCTGGATCCAATTCAGGACAACTTTACCCAGCAGCCCCCTGTGTGTGCGTGTGTGTGTGTGTGTGTGTGTGTGTGTGTACTGTACTGTATGTGGGTAAATGGGGTTTTCATATAAACGTTGTTACAAGTTGTTGTTATTTGTTGAGAAGATGTTGACACTCGCCTTCGCTCCATTTAAAGTTGTGACAGTTGTGAGAGACAACAACTACAAACGACTCATTTCCCGTTACTAACTAATCGTTAGTTAATGTGAACATATTGATTAGACTGACTGTGTCTTTAAGACTCTCAGCAGATGAATGTGTTTTATAACTCTGCACATTTGCACGTTGTCATTTTTCATGTCGACACTGGGTTGTTAAGAAACTGCTGGGAAAACACAGTCTCTATTGTGTATCATTTCCTTATTACAGAGGCTGTGGGAGACACTTCACATCTGGAAAACACTAACCCCCCCCCCCCCCCCCCCCCCCCCCCCCCCCCCCCACACACCATCTTCCCAACCCCCAACTCTCAGCTCCCAGCTGTTGAGCAACTGAACTGGGGGGTCTGAGGCTCAATGTTACATTATCTCCATGACAACCATCACAGATTATTACCCCCCATCCTCCCACCCCCCTCAACCAGATCTGAGCCAAGACTCAGTTTAATGCTTCAGTAAAGTATTTGTAGGATTTCTATACTCGTATATATGTGTGTGTGTGTGTGTATATATATATACATATATGTATATATATATATATATACACACACACACACACACACATACATGCAGTATGTGACATGGGACTTGTTGTTGATTCAGGCACAGTGTGGGGGGGTGAGGTGCCCCGTCACCTCCCCACCTCCTGATGGGAGGCAGCAGTCGGAGGTGTGGATATAAAGCCAGACGCGGCACAGGGGCAGAGGAGGAGGCTGCTGCTGCTGCTGCTGCTGCTGCTGCTGCTGGAAACATCTGGAAACATCTGGAGAGAAGAGGAGCTGCTGCTGCTGCTGCAGGATGCACGTCCTGGCTCTCCTCTGGACACTGGGGCTCCTGCTGAAGGAGGCGCACGCCTGGGGCTACAGGAACGGAATATTTCATAACTCCATATGGCTGGGTAGGTAGGATTTTATCATCTTCATCATCTTCATCATCATCATCATCATCATCATGCTGCTGTGGTCCTACCAGCTGCTGCAGCTTCACTCTCTCTCCCTGTCACATTTGACGACTCGATGAATCAGCGCTCATCCTAATCAGCACAATCAGCAGGTTCACGATCAGCGATCAGACCTCCTCTGCTGTTACCTGTGACGTGTTCACATGACTGCACGTTCAGGATGGAGGAGCAGTGTGTTTACGCTGGAGCATAAAGTGACCGTCTTCTCTCTCGTGATGTTTGGAGGAGGTGAGAGAGAAGGTCTGCTCACCTGGAGTGAATACAGTCACCAGCTCCACTCCACTCCACTTTAGTGGAGTAACACAGTAACTCTGGTTACAGACGCTCACGCAGACTGTTTGTGTGTTTGTGTGTTTGTTTGTTTGTGTGTTTGTTAAAGAAAGCTTTGTTTTTTTTCTCCCTGTGACAGAACAAGCAGCTGGAGTTTACCACCGGGAATCTCGCAAAGGAAGATACCAGCTGACGTATAAAGAGGCCAAGGCTGTCTGCAAGTACGAGGGCGGGAGTGTGGCCACCTACCAACAACTGGAGGCAGCTCGCCAAATAGGTCAGCACACACACACACACACACACACATTGCACTGTCCAGTAAACACTGATTATCATTCATTTGCGTTTATCCTGCTGTTCTCCGATGGAGGAGAGAAGTGAAAGCTCGGAGACGATGCAGTGTTAACGCAGTGGAATGCTTTTAATATGCGGCCGAGGAGGCTCCTGTGTTTGCGCGGGGTTAAAGGTCGGAGGGTGAAAGACTTCTTTCCACGAGTGCAGCGGAGGCCTGTTAGCACCTTCCTGGGTGGGTGTGATATCACCGTTCCCATGGTGCCGGGACTGAATCCAGCCGCTCGCTCTCACGTCATGAGCCACCTCTCTCCACCTGGGAGGTCCCTGATTTATCAGGAGGTCTGAGGCCTGCTGAACCTGAATCTGTGTGTGTGTGTGTGTGTGTGTGTGTGTGTGTGTGTGTGCGTGTGTGTGTGTGTGTGTGTGTGTGTGTGTGTGTGTGGACGATGTTAAGGAGGGTTCAACCAACTTCAGAAGCCAGGTTCAAATCGAGTGGGACAGAGATGGAGTTGTAAAACAGATGAATGAAACAGATGTCTCTCTTTCTCTCTGTCTCTGTCTCTGCCTGTCTGTCTGCCTGTCTGTCTGTATCTGGTGCAGGTTTCCATGTGTGTGCAGCTGGATGGTTCGACAGAGGACGCGTCGGATATCCCATCGTCAAACCTGGTGCCAACTGTGGGTTTGGGAAGGTCGGCATCGTTGACTATGGATACAGGCTGAACAAGAGCGAGACCTGGGACGTGTACTGCTACAACCCAAACTGTGAGTCAAACAAGTGAGCGTTGTACAGTCAGTGGTACAGCGGTACTCGTGATGAGTGTGACGCGGCCCCGGAGACGTCATGGAGTCTGAGGCTCCACAGACTCCACAGTGGGACCAACCCTGTGACTTATCACCTTCAGAGCAGGAATAAACCAGACGCCGTCTGGATGAGATGTGAGTGGAGGAAGTGAGAGAGTGATAAGAGAGGCAGAGTCTGACCATCACTCACAGTGGTTCTAAAAACAAACCAACCAAACACAGGCCCAGTGATTCAGCAGAGTCTGAACTGAACAGAAGGAATATGATGTTACACATATACATATGATGTGACGTCAGTATAAAACACGTGTTGCTGGAACTGTGTCTCTCATTTGGCCCCGGGGCCCAGTGGTGTGTTGTTAGAAAGAGGGTCCTGGTTTGTGGATTTGTCTGAGTGCTCGTCCAGACAGCTGTCAGAACAGCTGTGACTCAGCTCACACCTGACTCTGACTCTGTATGGATAAGCGGTGCAGATGATGGACGGATGAACGGCCTCTGTGCACACAGAGAAAAGTTGTAACTGTGTTGTTGTCTTTTATGACTATTTGTGTTTTTTCCCCCCCTTTGTGTCGCTTCTTATTTGTTTTCTCTTACTTTAGGTCTGTTTTTGTTTCTTGTTGTTTAACTGAGCTCTGAAACAGATGGGCTTCATTCAGAGGCCCCTGAGGGCCCGTTCTGATCTGATAATAACATCTTAGCCGCTGTGTGTTTGATTTGTTGCTGTATGTGTGTGTAACATATCAGTGCTGTTAGGCTGTTTGGGGAGCAGCTGGTCAGCTGGGGCGTCCATGACTCTGTCCGTGGTCCTGTCCACATCCCCCCAGGAGCGTTTCCTGCCAATCGCCACTGCTCTCCACATGTGTCTTTCATTTCCTGTGCTCAACAGAAGCATTTTCTTTTTACTGTGCTGTATTTATTTACAGCTCACACGCAACACACAGGACCCTCCGCCCCCCCCCCCCCCCCCCCGTATTTATTTACAGCTCACACGCAACACACAGGACCCTCCGCCCCCCCATCCCCCACCCCCCCGCCCCCCAACCAATAGGCTTCTCCTGCCCAGTGCCAGCAGCTGGTTAAAGGACACGGAATATGAAATGTGTTGTTTTTCTGTATATAGTGTGTGTGTGTGTGTAGATTAAAGTGTGGGTGTGTGTCCACAGCTAAGGAGTGCGGTGGCGTGCTGACAGATCAGCAGCGGATCATTCATTCCCCCGGCTTCCCTGACGAGTACCAGGACGAGCAGATCTGCTACTGGCACATCCGTGTGCGTCTGGGCCAGAGGATCCACCTCCACTTCCTGGAGTTTGACGTGGAGGACGACGTGGGGTGTCTGGCAGATTACCTGGAGGTGTACGACAGCTACGACGACGTGTCGGGCTTTGTCGGGAGGTGAGACACACACACACACACACACACATATGCAGTAGGATGTGAGGACAGTGTGACCTGAATGTTTCTAAATGTGTTTCTCCACAGGTTCTGTGGTGATGACTTACCTGACGACATCATCAGCACAGGTGAGATGTTGACAGATGATATTTCAGGAAAGGGGCTGTTCTGGGTTTTTAATCGATGGTGAACTGACCGACCGTTGTTGTTGTTTGTTTCACCGTGTCACAGGAAACGTGATGACGCTGAAGTTCCTCTCTGATGCTTCAGTGACAGCCGGAGGCTTCCAGTTACAATACACTGCCCTCAGCCACCTGATGTAATCCTCCTGCTGTGTTTACAGTGTAATACATGATCTATACATGCGTCACACACACAACCTCACATCTCGTCCCAATAGCATCACTGTAGAGAAAGGTATCAACATATATAAATGCATCATTTCTGTTTTCACTTGAATTATTGAAAATAAAGAACTATGATATGAGTGAATAGTAAATGATGCTTCTCATGTTTTTATTGTAAATATGATGTCATAGTTCATGTACCTGTACAAAAATATGCTGCCCCATGCGAAACATTGGTATCAAAACTTTATTCAGTAGAACCAGGTCTGGAGTAACATATGCCATGCTGCTGCTGTTTTCTCTCTCTCTCCCTCTCTCTCTTTTTTAGTTATTTTGAAACACATCATCATCAGCATCGTCATCCAGATGTCAGCTCTCATGCAGGTTAACGACGAGCTGCACCTCTGTCCCAGCAGGTATCACACATCATGCTGTACAGTTGAAAACAGATCGGCATCAGGCGACACCTGCTTACTGATCCGTGATCAGTGACACTGTCTCATAACAGGAATGTGTTCGTTTCGGATTAAATTCACCCAGGTTACAAAATACAATTCATTCACTCTTAGTAAATCAGTATTAGACAGAGACATGGATCTAGTCATAATCTTAATACTAATATTTATAATGTATCAAACTTATTTATTCTGTTGCTACTGCAGGTTGTGCTCTGGCCTCACATCTGGACTGTTGTTGATGATGAAATAGTCATATTATCATACTGTTTACGAGACACAAGTCGCATGCGTCAGTGGGCAAACTGGGAAACTAAATCATATGGACTTTTCCATCATGATGTCACATCATGGGAAACTGACAGGGGAAGTGAAAACATCAAACAACTGAAGGCAACAGAAGAAAACAGAGAAAACTATGCACAAGCAGAAAATGAAAAAAACGTTTATTGGACTAAATTAGGAACATCATTAAACTTTAAACTGAAATGAATTAAAGCAAAACACAAACAAACAACTGGACTACACTGTAGATCCAAAACCAATAGAAAACCTAGTTACCTAACTTCACCTTGATCTTTCTACATTGTAGTGAAGGAAAACTGCTTCTTATAAAACAGGTAGATAATCGATCAGGAGGTTGCTGATTCTTTCAGTGCATCATTTAACTCAGGTCAATACTACAGTTCCGCTAGAGCTGTTAGCCTGCTCACTATACCCGTTGGTTCATAAATTAAGTAAAAAATAAAATGTGTGCTTGATGACGAGCTCGTCTGCCGGGTCGGTTCCATCAGATCAGGTTTTTTTGTGTTTCAGTAATCAGGCGTGATTTCTGTTCCTCTTCCGTTCGTTGTTTTGGTTTGTTTTCTGTCTGATCTCCGATCAGCTCACTCCACCTTGCTGTAGTCCTCTGTGTGGCCCAGCACCTTCTTCCTCTGTCGGATCATGTGAAAGTAAAGCTGAGGGAAGACTGTGGGGAGGAGGGCGAGGCACAGGAAGATCAGTATGTGACGTTAACACTGAACTACTATTGACTGTCTGTGTTTACTAAAGAAGTAGAAAGTAAAAGACAGTGTAGCATGGGCTTGTTGACTTACGGGGGATGTAGGAGATCATGACGAGGATGAGGAAGGTGTAGTAATCGAAGGAGAAGTTGTACTTGTTTGGGAGAGTGACGGAGTACAGGCCGGTCTTCTGCACGTACGGCAGAGCTGCATAGATCGTCAGCAGCTCCCCAGTCACCCCCATAGGATACAGCACGATGAAAAAGGTGTATCTGCAGCAGACAGAGGAAATGGTTGCCCTTACGCTAATGAAGGCATCTTTAAATACTGATCGTTGTGTTTCTGCAGATGGACTCTGGCCCTCTGGCTTTCTCCTACCTTGCCCATTTGATGAGGTACGGCAGGTGATTGAGCAGGCTGAAGGTGTAAAAGGAGTAGCGGATGATCTCTGTGACGGTCCACGCAGTGACGAACAGCAGGACGCTGTCCTCGCTCTGCACCTACAGAGAAACACATGCAAAGCATGATGGGAGGAGGACTGGAGAGCGGGGGAGCTTGCGTCATGCCGCGGTCGTTACTCTACTGTCGGCTAACGGAGACTGTTCATCACAGAACCATGCTGTTTGAGACTGGATCACACGGCAGGCTTCTGGACTCAGTCCTCAGTTATTAGATGTTACACATAAAGGCACACTACTCATCACAACCTGCACAAAGTCCCCATGTGCATTCATGTAACAGAGAAAGAGAGAACAGCTTTAGGAAAATGTTAGTCCATCATACAACAGACACGCAAAAGAAACACTCCTGAAAGCCTACAGGGCGACCGTCTGACGTTACTCACATGATCACTGCTCTCCAATCTAATCCAATCCAATCTATTAACAGGGCAAACAGCACATCAGCTGGTCACTTATGGACACGAACCTGTTTACACTGCTGTGTCACTGACGTGACGGGAGAGAAACTCGTCTTACCTCCCTGACACTGTGTGTGACGGCCCAGGTGAGGAAAACCCGCGACATGACCTGGAATCCCGTCAGGACCACAGAGGACGGAACGATTCCTGGGACACGAGACAAACATCTGAGTGAGTCAGAGTGTGTGTGTGTGTGTGTGTGTGTGTGTGTGTGAGATTAGCTGTTGGGAACCGTGGTGATGTAAGTCATAATTTCACAGTGATCAGCACAGTTTCTAAGAGGCTGTCTGTGTAAACAGGATCATCTCTGACAGCAGTGTAGGTGAGGGTGGAGGCTGAAGACTCACCTAGAGCACAGTGCAGAATCTGTGAAAGGAGAAGACAAAGAAAAATGAATAACCTTCTTGCTTGTCATGAATTATTTCCTGTTTTTTTTATGTTTTCCTGGAAATAATTTGGCTACAAACAGCTAAATTATGCTCATTTAAAGTCCTATTATCCTGTTCTGTCACTGACTTCCTGTTGACACTCTCAAGACACAGCTTCACCATGAAGGAAACACAAAAACATCTGTTTCTAAAGACTTTTCATGTGTGTGGTTCTTTAACCCTTTAGTGTTCAAACTGTTCACAGACTATTTCCTGAAAGGAAACTCCAGGTGTTAGACCCGTGTGTCTGGACAGGATCACTGGAACACCTCATGTTCTACACGTGTGAGCTGACCATGCCAGGCTGACATGTGAGCCGAGGACGTAGAGATAACACGCCTGTAAAGAGCCACTGACCTGCTTCTTTTTTTCTAGCAGCTGAAAAAAAATCTTGGATGAATAAGTGACCCACTTTTTTGACTGACTGAGTTTTTTCTTTATCCATAAAGTGGCAGAGACATTTTTAAATATTAAAATCCTGACAGCTGATTGAAGAAGATAGAATCTAATAAAAGATTAACTAAAGCTAAAATGATATGGATTAGTTGAAATGAAAATTGGATGTCCTGTGCTGGTTAAAGTAAGGGTATATGAACGATGTTGTGGTTTCTTTCAGGTGATGCAGCCCTCGGTGCTTCTCTCACCTCCAGAAGAGCTCCAGTCTGAAAGAACTTGAGAGGCTTCTCGATGGAGTAGTAGAGCCCATGGTAACTTCCTCTGGCCAGGTAGGCTCTGACCAGACCCACGGCAATAACCAGCCACCTGGACAGCACACGGAAAATATCCGTCAGTGCTAAAGATTTGACTTTTTAAAACAGTGGTTAGTTTGTGGTATCACCGACATCAAGTTTAAAATGACTTGATGTCACGTGAAACTTTAACCCACGAAGCTGAAGTTTTAACAGCTACAGTATCAAACTAAAGGATAAATAAATTCAAACAAACAGTATATTGTATAAAAGCATTTGTCACATGATGAGATGATTTTGTCTGAGTTGAAAAATTAGGGTCAAAGTTCATGTTGAACCAGTTGGGTTAGTACCACTACATGATAACAGTTTCACCACACACAGTCGACCAAATATCGTAACAATATCATGTAATGCACTGCACGATACTGGTGTCCCTGGACGGGGAGGTCAAAGGTCAGCGGCAGCACAGAGCTGACATGCGTGTTGTGTAGTGTGTTGAGAACAGAGCGAGGACTGTGTGTCTCCTCAGCACTGAACAGGTCACAATGTGACCCGACTGGTTGGAACAGTTGGAACCATTCAGTTGTGCAACAGTCTGACAATCAGTGCAATAAACCGGGTACAGGTTCATCAGCCCATGGTTCCAGATAACGTATCGGAGCTGGTTGGTGTGTGGTGACAGTATGACACAGTAGGTCCAGCCTCCTGTAATACAAACCTCACTGTGTGGTCAAATAAAAGCTATCTCCTCTGCATGGTTATATATCAAAACAAACCACCTGGATCACAGTGGCTCTGAGCTGCTGTTCCGGGGAAACACTGTGAATCACTATGCTTCTTATTTTCCCTCATTGTTCTGCGTCATTTATTTCATTGTGACTCGTATTATTACATTCGATGCAGCAGCAGTTTGATATTTCTGTGCTCAGGTGTTTGTTGTTCGTCCAACGGCTCGTTAGCATATCCGTATGGATTTAGCATGCTAGCGTGCATCGCTTCTACTAATAATATCTACACAAAATCAGAGGTGTAATAAAGCTGCAATATTACAAAAAGGAAACAGCTCTCTCTTGTTAATCAGTCTGACTTATTACTACACACAGAAATAACACACAACAACCACAACAACAACAGCAGCAGCAGTAGCAGCGTTAGCATGGGGAAACACGCTACATACCCCGCTGTCATAACAACGTTGTAGATGACCAGGTAGGCCGTCGCCAGAGCGCCGGGGCCCTTCTTCTTCTTCGGGGCCACATCGCAGTGAGCTGCCTTACCGGCCCCCGCAGCAGCTGCCGACATAACTGCAACACTCAGCGGTCTCTGGTCCCGGACGACGGCGGCTGTCAGGTTCACCGAGCCACAGCGAGGTTACACCAGGAAGTGTCGTCCTCCCGTCAGATGACTCACCACTCTATACTTCCGCCTTCGCTTTCAGCCGCTTTTGCTTAAATATCAATCTAAAACTCGGTCCTACAAATTTAACAGTTTATGTAATTATTGAATTGATCAAATTAGACTATAAATATGCAAATTAATACAGTCTAGCTTCTCTAATTACCGGGCGTCTTGAGTAAGACTACTATGAACGTCATTGTCTTGATGGCTTTGATCTGTGTCAATCGAGAGACGCTTTTTTTTAAGAGGTGCGCCCCCTGTAGTCCGTCCCCAAAATATACACACAGACACACAAGTTACGAATGTGTTTAGCTGTTTGGTCCACAAAAGTACAATATGCACTTAGACTTGTTTTTAGTTAATTGTCTTTCAACATGTCAAAGTTTACACATTATATTGTCCTTATTTAAATACAGTAAAATCATTAAATAAACGCATGTGCTTCTTTTTTCCACTAGATGTCAGGACTTCACCTGTATAAACACTGGACGTACTAGTGTGGTACTAAATTATTATTGTGTGAAATATTTTGTATGAATTTCTGAACATTGTAGTTTAAATGATGTAAAAAAAAAACTACATTATTTAACCATGACACGCGTGAAAAAGATCGGTGTTGAAAATGATTGGTCAGGCATCGTCGAGGGCAGCTGAGTTTCCGGAAGAGCAACTGGTGTGGGTTTAATGGACAAGGAAGAGATATTCGTTTAGGTTAAACATTATTTTACGAAATACGTCATTTTCCTTTCGTCAAATAACCAGACTCTGCTTTTAATTCGGCATCATGCCTTTATTTGCCCAAAATCCATTTGACCAAGATGTTGGTAAGTGAATTTGTCTGTCTTAGGTTGTTTCAGTGTGTCAGAGGGGAGCTAACGACAGGAGCTAACGTTAGCTTAGCTTCATTTCTCTAGTTTTGTCATCACAGACATTCAGCACAGACAAAAACAACTTTCACGAGTCTCAGCGTCTCATTGTTTATCTGTACCTCTCGAACCGACACGTTTTCAGCAACGTCCGCTTAATTTATCGATCGGTTTATTTACAGGATAGGCGACTGATAGGTCCCTAACTTTCAGGCTGATTCATAAAAACATTGACATAGTTGATCACCTGACCTCTAATCAGGTCATATCGGTTAAGCAGTAGTTGTACTTCTCGGACAGAGAGGATTGTTTTAAATCTTGAATTATCATTAAATCGAAGTTCATAATCAAATAAGCATGACAATTACAAGCAGATTAATTAATTAACTGCTTATATTATTGGTTCAGTGATTGTTTAGTTTTTAGTTCATGTTTTAAGAACATCGTCCATTCCCTACACTTTTTGTGATGTTTTTTTTTGGTCTCCTCCGTATTAAGGTTGTGTGATGTCATCATGGGTGTCAAATACTTTTGATGGTCATCAATTTGTTCTGACTTTTAACTGATCACATAATTCTGTAGTTTAATGGATGATGAAAATAATTCTTAGTTTTCTGTCTTAATCAAAATAGGTGGAAATGTATTTTTATGTTGTAAACCTATTGATTAGTCATCTAATAGCTTGGGGTCCAGTAAAACTCTGTACACATGTTGAGAAATGTGTCTTTCCTCACTATTGTGTCATGCAGATTTTCCAGCGCACCACTTGCAAGGCCACTCAGACAATAATGGACTGTTATATTTGACTGAAGTTACATAGTCAGAATGATGAGTCTCATGACAGGGTTCAGGATGAGGAAGTGTTAGTAGGTAAGCAGGTTACCTAACCTGACAGGAGATTACCTCAACTCTTGTGGTAAAAATATGTGAACCTTTAGGAAATGGTCCAAAACATGAACATGTGCTTCTTTAACATTCTTAACCTGTGTAGTTGCTTTTTAACTTGGAAACTTGAAATTCTTTAGGATATGTGACTTGACTTAGTTTTTAACTAAGGAAATTCTGCATGTTCACACAACATTTGTTACTCATGACTGTAACAACTGTCCACTGAGGCTGACATATGTGCCAATGAATATGTTATATTTAAAGACAAGCAGCCAGAGACAAATACTTTTAGTCACTCGATCATTATGTTTGAAATATTTCTAGAGAAGGCAACCAATGAAACCAACACAGCAGATGACTGGGGGCTGATTATGGACATCTGCGATAAGATTGGGACAACAACCAATGGGTAAGGCTGGAAAAATAGCACTTTGTCAAGAACGTCACTGTGGTTTCAATAGTTGTTTATTAAAGTAGAAGACATTTGCATGTGACTGAATTTTAAATCAGTCTTCATCACGTGATATGATCAGATCAGATCAGGACCTGCACAGCAGCATTTATACCCTGTGCACTGGTGCTGAATTCCATTGTGTTCTCCTCTGTTCCAGACCAAAGGACTGTTTGAGAGCCATAATGAAGAGAGTCAACCACAAGGTGCCTCATGTTTCCATGCAGGCCCTCAATGTGAGTTGTTTGCTTGAGTCACTCATTCAGTGAAGGTCAAATTCATCTGTTTCCTTCAGGTCAAAGAACCAAATGTCCACTAATGTAATCCAACTGCATTTTGGCTTCAGTTGTTCTGATATTGTTAAATCCATTGAGGAAAGTGGAGGAATTCATATTGACTGGGTTTAGCTGTGTGAGGAGTATGTGTGTCAAGATGAGCAAATGCTGTCACAAGCCCTGCTCTATTTTTAGATTTCATTTATTCTCACAGTTCTGGGCCCGTTGTCATCTAAACCCAGTGTAATTCCAAAAGCTTCGACTGCTGTTACTATGAGCTTTAAATGGTTCTGTACTGTGAGTGGTAGAAATAATCCTCCTTATGTGGAAAAGCAATGAAATCTCCAATAATAATAATAATAATAATGATAATAATAATAATAATAATTAATAATACCAGCTGTTGAATCCTAATTTGTAGTATTTCTCCTTCCTCTCTTGTAGTTGCTGGGTGCTTGTGTGTCCAACTGTGGCAAAATATTCCACTTGGAAATATGTTCAAGGGAGTTTGCCAGTGAAGTACGGAGTGTGCTGACCAGGGTATTTTCCAGCTTCCTACTTTTTCAACCATGTTGTTTGACCAGTGTTATCATAATACATGTGAACTAAAATGTCACAGAATGAAATATAGTGCTGAAATGTATTCAACCCTGTTACAAGATGGCTGTTTGTTTGTATGTCTCTCTCAGGCCCACCCGAAGGTGTGCGATAAGCTGAAGGCTCTGATGGTGGAGTGGGCAGAAGACTTCCAGAAGGATCCACAACTCAGCCTCATCAGTGCCACCATCAAGTCACTGAAAGAGGACGGCATCAGTTTCCCCTCCACATCCTCACAGGTACTTTGTGCAAGATGCTCAGACATGTTCAGTCATGTGTTCATTCAACATACTGTTTTTAATGTAGTGTCAAAACTATTATTTAACCAATCAGTGGACCAAAAGGTAAAACAGTCTCTTGCTCAAGTTGCTTTTTCAACAGTTTGTGTCATGTACATTTAAAGCTTGCCCATCGTCTGCAGCCTCCGCTCTACGCTCCTTTTGCTGGGTATAGTTACAGTCCACGACCCACAATAACAAAACACTGCCCTGTCTCGACCAAGGTTATTATTATGGCGTGTGTGAGAGGGTGAGAGAGTGAGAGAGGTTTATTATGTAACATAATCATGTATGTGTTGAGGTGGACTTTGTCCTCATGTAGTCAGAAAGCAGCCGACCTACTAACTGTATTTTTTATAAATGATCTTGAATATAGTTACAATTCTGTTGTATAAAATACTGAGACTTATACTTTATTAGCTATTTGATTATTATTTCACTTCACTTTTATGTTTATGTTAATAATAGGGATGGTTGTTTGCGTTGGCGTGGCACTTCATCGTAGTGATAGGTGTTGGCAGGTTTATTTAAAAAATAATCCACATTAATACACACAAGCACGAGTGATGGATTAGGCCTCTCACAGTTTGTCTCAGTCGACATTTAACGTGCTCTCCTCCTCTGGTTGCCACTGGCTGTGCTCAGCTATGCTCAGCTGGGCTTGGTGGCGAGCTGTGTATGCAAGGTTGTGTGGAGGCTGAGAAACCTGCGGTAATGAAGAGCAGGTGGCATATGAGGCAGCAGGGCTGACATTTACTGTGCATCAGCTGATGGACAAACAGCAGCAGGTAGTGTGTGTCCTGCTGTGCAGGATGCAGCTTTTTTCTTTTTTTTATCCAGCGTGTTTGAATACAGCCACATGTTATCAAGCCTGGTTTAACGAATGAGCTTCCTGGTCCCTGTTGTTTATGTTTCTATCACGATGTATGATTTAGATACACGTGGCATTAATGTGATACTTTTAGAACAACAGCTACCTTCAGGAGACACTGCTGGTCCTGTTTTGATTTTGAACCTATAGATCACATAACCTATAACTGTGTAACTGATTTAATATGTTGATCTCTCATAAGCTTGTTTGTTTTATTGTTTGTATTTTTCTCTGTAAAAATATATTTTATATGTGTACAGATATACTGACACAGAGAATAGTGAGACGTGACCTTATCTCTCTGTATTGACCACAGGGGTCGACCACAAAGGTCAGCACAGCTGCTGCAAGCAAAGCATCAGATGACGATGACTTGGCCAAAGGTAAAGTGAAATGTCATCATTCAGCTTGACTCAAACTTGACATTTTTTTTGTGCCAATATTCAGAAAGAATAGATGGTTGAAAATACATTGTAGATTTATTATGGACATGTATTGGAGGTCAGTCTCTCCTCTGAGAACGGTTTCTTCTCTCAGACATAGATAAAGAGAAGTGATGAATCCAGCGTCTGTGCCTCGCTCATATGTGTTGTTGCTCTTGTGCCTGGCTTTCAAATCTCCAGCCATAGAGCTCTCCTTACAGGAGCAGAAGCAGCAAGCAGAGTCCAGGCCCCTGACTGCGACCTCTGACCCCGCAAACTTCACCAACGGTGGAGGGGGGCAGGAGGCCCGAAAGGTGCGCGCGCTGTATGACTTTGAAGCGGTGGAAGACAACGAGTTGACCTTCAAAGCAGGAGAACTTATTCTGGTTTTGGACGACAGGTACAGTTTAATGACTCGTCAGTGAGACTCTCAGAAGCTCATGCGTTAATCTTAATGCCCGTTAAATGGTTTCATTCACAGTGATCCGAACTGGTGGAAAGGAGAGAACCACAGAGGAGTGGGCCTTTTCCCCTCCAACTTTGTCACTACTAATCTCAACGATGAACCAGAGCCAGGTACAGTCTTTCAAACGAAATCTGGAGCCTCCTCCATCTTCACAGTGGCCTGAGTTTTAAACATTATTTAATTTATCCTCGATATGACCTTTTCCTTTCCAGTGCTTTATGTTGAAAAGACATCCAGTGCTGAAGAGACCAGCCTGGAAGCCAAACTTGAGCCTGAGCCCGTCTTCATAGACGAGGTAATATATTTGATTACATGACCTCAGTCAGATCTGTTTCCTGTGAAACTACTTGCCCACCCAAACCTGCTGTGTTCTGTGCAGGAGAAGATGGACAGAACTCTGGCACTGCTGCAGAATGCAGATCCCGCAGATCCGACTCCCGACTCTCCCGACCTGATCCAGCTTGAGGGTACAAACCTTGCTGCTTGTGTAAATCCAGTCACGCTGTTGTTTTCTGCACTGCCTCCCTGACGGTGAATATCTGATTGAACAGGTGCATGTGAACAGATGAACCCGCTGATCGATGACAAGCTGGAGGAGATGGATAGGTAACGTGATGACGTGGCATACTCAGTCCCAGCTTGGTTTTCACACATTAACTGTTGAATATATGAAGATAAGAGGTCTGTCTGTCTGTCTGTCTGTCTGTCTGTCTGTCTGTCTGTCTGTGTTGCAGGAAACACTCAGAGCTGTCAGAGTTGAACGTGAAAGTGTTGGAGGCTCTGGAGCTTTACAACAAGCTCATGAACGAGGCTCCGTACTACTCCTCCTACTCCAAGATGCAGCCGCAGTTTGCTCCGTCCGGCTCAGCTGTGGCCATGCAGGTCAGGAAGATGCACGGAATCCACTTTAACAAGGATTTAATCTTTGTGTAACCTTTTTTTCTTCCTGCGGCGTTGCATCGTAATGACGTAATACATAATACATCTTATCTCAGAGGCAACAGGAACCACGAGTCTCAATAAATCGATAACAAACCAGCAGGAGACAAAAGGGCAAATGCGAGGATGAGACATACTGAATAATATTTTTTACACTAACATTGTTGATAGTAGAATCAGTCAGGAGTAAATTAGTCACTGATGTCACTGCCACCTCTGACATGTATAGAGACGTGTCCACCTCAGTGAGCAGCCCACACCACAACTCTCCTCTCCTCCACCTCCTTCATCATCTCCTGTTTTTGTGGAGCAGCTTGTTCCTGCATCTGTGTTGACACAGATTCTCAAGCACATTACGTTATAAAAATAAAATCCTCATTCTGTCTGTATTTATATCCACTCCCAGCTGGTGCGCTCTGCTTCGCCTGTCTATGGCACGAATAATGTTGCAGATAATGTTATTTCTCTGAAGAGGATGAGAAATATACTTATGTTTGCTTTCTTGCCTGCAGACAGACATATACCACTGTTATGTTTGCATGTTAAATATGAAGCTAAAGCCAGAAACTGTTAGCATAAAGCCTGATAGCTGCCCTACCTCATTTCTTTAACCTGAAAATAAACCATGGAAATATTGTGGTTTATAACCATGTTCAGCTACAGCGCCTCCCTGAGTATCCTCATATATTTATACTATTAAATGTCCTTTTGTTACTACATTAATAACACTCCCTCCCTCCCCCCTGTCTGCTCAGGGCTACCTCGGACCAAGCGGTGCGTCCTATCTGCCTCCAGCGATGGCCCAGGTTCCTGCCGCTCAGCCGTACAGTCTGCCCAGCGACCAGCCCGGACCACTACACTCACTGCCCCCCAGCGTCTCCGCACCACCCAGCAGCCAGGCTGCTCAGCCTCCCTACATGAGGTCAGAGAACACCTGACTGAAGGAAGTTCTGGTGAACAGCATGAGGTTTAATGAGTGATGGGTGGAGAAAAGTGCTGGTAGTGTCAGTGGAATGGAGAAGGGTTGGCTGGAATGTAATGTGAACAGGGAAAATGATTTAATGAACTAACACTTCTTTTATTATCCTGTCTTTGAGACGTTTTTTTTCGGGTTTTATTTGCATGGTTTAGGATTTTGATTGTTTACCTGTCATCACTGGAGGTCCAGTCACACACTCATGTGTATCAAATCTGTCTTCTCCTCGCAGCAGCGGCCTGAACACTCAGTACATGAACCAAGCCGGCGGAGGGTCCTACCCTGCCCAGCCAGGTGTGGACATATCGACCTATCACAGCTCCAGCATGCCTCCTGTGTCCTATCCTCTGGCTCCGCATCACCAGGCTCCTCCTCAGCAGCAGCAGGCGGCCTACTACCAGCAGCCGCTGCTGTGAAGCTCTGGTGACATCAGAGCTGACATTAATCCAAGCTTCAGATGTTTCAGTCGCTGGCTGTGTTTGTGTTTGTTTGGCTGACAGAGTGTGTGATAACTGGGCAGGGATCATTTATTGGGCCTCTTTCTGAGCCTGTCGAGCCTGAACATACCCAGGAAGGCTGAAGTAACTGAGGGGTGTGTGTGTGTGTGCGCGTGCGTGCGTGTGTGTGTGTGTAACGCAGGTCTGCTGTGCGTGAGGTTAAACGTGGCGTGGTGGTTTGTGCCTGTTCTTTTCCCTGGTTGGTTAAAGCACCTCTGGTCGTCACAGGTCACAGGTGCTGTGTGTCTCTTCACAATCCATAGTTCAACACAGTGCTGCTCCCACACATCCAACTGTTTCACTGGGCGACACGTCGTCTCCTGAAGAGGCTCAGGCCACGCCCACACTCATTCACATACACGTGCGCGGCGACCACTTCCCTCTCCTTTCTTTACACTCGGCTGTGTAGCGCTGTTAATACGTTACCAGCATGTTTCTCGTCACAGCTCTGTGGGCCTCACTCGCATCACGTGACATGTTCCTGCAGAGTCGCCACTTCCTGTATCCGGTCACAGGTGCTTCGGTCTTCATCCTCCTCACCAGCCTCCTTCACGACTGCTGCTCATCAGAGTGGGTCAGCGCGTGATCTCACATAAACGCACCGCCTTGTGGAATGTGGCCTTGTGCGTTCTCTTTGGTTGCGCTTGAGATATAGTGTGTGTTTGTTTTGTTCTTTTCCATGTTTATTTGTGTCTGTGGGGTTAAACATGAATATGACACTGCATTTTTTTCATGGAGCAGCATCATTAGGTTGAACAAAGAAACTGGTAGTAGATCTGTGTGTGTGTGTGTGTGTGTGTGTTCGTCTGATGATATCTTTCCTTGACCCTGCTCCTGTCAGGAGTCGACTGAGGTCTCTGAGCGCTCAGTGACGTGACCCGTACTTTTATCTGTGTTTTGGTGTCATACACGTGTGATTGACAAGGTTTCGGACTCTGTGATGATCGGTCCTTCTGTCTGTCTTTACTCCTCATGTCCAGGCGAAATGGAAAAGCTAATCAGCTGTAGTTCAAATGAAGAAACAGAACTGAGACTTCATGTTTTTAACCGACTGTTGGTTGTTGTTTGTTTTCCCTCCATCATTTGGGTTAAAATTAAGGAGCAGCTTTGGTAGAATCTACTTGTCAGTTGCAGTAGCTCTGTAGTTGTGATGTTATCCAGACTCTGTCTCTACTTCCTTTGTGTGCCTCTCATTAAAGGCACTGTATATTAGATGTAAAATACCTGGTTTTGTCAGTGACACTGACATTGCACCTTAGCTTTGTAAACACTTATTTACCACTGGATGCCTTGTTTCTCTGTATGAAACCGAGAGCGGTGCAGATAAAACTTTAGCGAGTGATTTTAGTCTCAGAATCCGCTGGATAATGTATAATTCTGTATATTTAAAATATTCCAGGAAGAGTTTCTTTATCGGGATTTTAAAACTGCTTTTGTAACAGAGCAAACATAAATATTCTTTGAAATAAAAAAACGACCTGTCCTGAGGGTTTTTTTTTCCAACATTGGCTGTTTATGTCATGATGTAATCATAGTCACTATTTTTAATCACACTTCTTTTTAATTGTTCCAGTGTCTAATTAAGCCTCCTCTCTTCCACACACACACACACACACACACACACACACACACACACAGGAGCCGGGTTTGATGAATAAGCTGATAAGAAGCCTGTTCCCCAGCAGACACTGTCGGTTAATTAAACCTGATCTTTTTATAGTTTCTGCTCTTTTATGATTCAGGCACGTGATGAAGTGTGGAGCTGTGAAGTGACTCGCTGACTGAGATGCACACGATGCAGGTCACACTCTTTGAAATGCTGTCAATGTAAACACATTATTTTGAAATATTTCATTTATTATGTGTAAACCTCACTGACAGTTCGTGTGTCATGTTTCATAGGAGTTCTTTTTTTTTAGAATATAAAGGGAATGAACTCTGAAGAGTCAAATACTGTTAACGCACCTACAGAGAGGAGACTTTATGCTGCCTTCACGTGCTCCTCGTACATTTCACCCATCAAACAGAGTGTGGTCATTACAGTGTCATCGTTACAGTTCCAGGAGTTAGACTGAATCAAAGTTGTGGGATAAACAGTGACAGTCAGACAGTGTAAAAGATGTGTACAAGTGTCAGATACACAGCACTGGCTCGTTGTGTCTGTTTGTGTTTACACGTGTTTTTTTATGTCCGTGAACGCAGCACGGCGGAGAGTGAGGGGGGTGGAGGGTCGGAGGCTGCTCAGTGTCTCCTCAGACTCCATCAGACCTGGACGCATCACCATCACCACTACCACCTCCTCCTCCTTCGCCTCCTTCATCACCACCTCCGCCGGGGACCGGCCACCGGCCACCGGCCACCGGAGCAGCGCTGGAGCCGGCGGAGACGCAGCAGCTCCGGTGGAGCAGCGCGGAGCGGCAGCCTCCTCCATGGACCGATGAACTGGCCGAGATGTCCCGACACATCTACACCCGACACGGGATGGAAGGACTGAACAAGCCGGTGTTTCAGGTCAGCAAATAGCAATGACAAAAGTATATATATATTATATGTATATATATATATATACACATACTTATAATGTATATATGTATGATGATATAAATGATGATATAAATGATGTTTCTCCTGAGACATCCTTCTCTTTTGTATATTTATATACAGATATTTGTTTTTATACACACACACACACACACACAGAGAGAGTATATATATATATATCAAAAGTGTGTGTGTGTGTGTGTGTGTATACTGTGTGTGTATACATACACACATATACACACACACACACACACACACACATATATATATATATATATATATGAAACTATTCTCTTTTAATCGCTTTAATGTTTATCTGTAGTTATTGATTTTTAACACTTTGCTCATCTGATGCCACATTGTTCATTGGCCCTAGAGACATCAGACAGACACTGTCCCACAGACACTGTCCCACAGACACTGTCCCACAGTGTGGAGACAGTTTGATTCATTCGTCCACATAAAAAAAGAAGAGAGAAACAGAAATAGTGTGTTGAATTATTGAAGGATTTCTGATGAATGAGGCGGATCAGGTCACTTTTCTCTGCACAAAGATCCTGGTCCTGAACCAGGACTCAACGTCCACCTTCATCACACTGGTGTGAAACGCAGCAGACAGATACAGTCTGACTGTGAGATGTGACGACACAGTTGAGCCATAACTCAGTATTGATTTGTAATATTAGTCACTGCTGGGGGAGGGAGATAAGTCTGAACTCTCTCTGATTCATTATGAATCATTTCACCTGGTGAAATGTTGTTATTAACACAGTGTTCAGCACTAATAGGTTGATCAATACTTGATCAATCGCACAGGGGAACAGCAGATGAGACCCCGATGAGACAGGACATGTGTCAAAGGTCATATCAAAGGTCATAACATCTGAGGAGACGTTTGTCATACGTCACCTCCTCCTTTGTATCGGATGCAGGATCCAAACGGATCCACTCAGTGTGTGGTGAGTTATGGTGAAAACATGGAGGTGAAAATGACCTGACCTTTAGCGATGACCTCCTCAGAGGGCACAGGAACACACTGACGTCTCAGCTGGATGGAGTCAGGCTGTGGGCCTGTGTGCTGGTCTTACACTGGTCTCTGGGAGGAAGGTGCCCTTCAGCGAGCAGAGGAAAACACAACAGGATAAATATAGAACCACAGAGCGAGAGATGAAATTGATTTGCGTCCGTCTGTCTCCGTCCCACCAGGGAAACAGGGGGACGTACTCCAGACGCAGCCGACTGAAGAGGTCGGACGGCAGCACCACCTCCACCAGCTTCATCCTCAGACAGGTGGGTCCAGCGTCACACTCGTTATGTTCAACTGAAGCTGTGACATCATCACATC